>JBBPBX010016123.1:14892-48578 GCA_038048925.1 Garcialebias charrua | reverse complement strand
TCTGAGTGATGAACTGGTTGTACAGACCGATGGACTCTGAAGCAGCAGCTGCAGCTTGATTAAAACCTTTGTTGGTGACATTTCACCTGATTAAAGCTTACCCAAACTAAAAGGGATGGACGTTTTTATCAAACCTTTGATTTTTTTTATGCACTTGTTAAAAATAAAGCATTGTCCAAGTTATTACCTAAACAGGCTATTTTTTTTTTATACAATGCACATTTTAGTTGATTACAACCGTCAGTCCTGAATTAATTTTCTCTGGTTTGTGCAGAACATCGTTTTTGTGTAATTTACTTCACAATTAAAGTTAAACTGAAAAATAAAATTGTCCCTTTATTTTGTGATTTTGTAAAAATTAATGATTGGTCTCTTAATGGTTTTGAGTGTGGGACGGTGGCTCAGGTGGTAGAGCTACCACCTCAGCAAGAAGGTTGCCGGATTGGATCCCGGCTGGGGGCTTTTCTAGGTGGAGTTTGCATGTTCTCTCCGTGCATGTGTGGGTTTTCTCTGGGTACTCCAGTTTCCTCCCACAGATCAAAAACATGCATGTCAATCTGATTGGTAACTCTAAATTGTCTCTAGGTGTGAGTGAGAGAGTGAATGGTTGTTTGTCTCTATGTGTCCCTGTGATGGACTGGAGACGTGTCCAGGGTGTGTCCTGCCTCGCACATGATTGCTGGACAGGGGCAACAGTGACCCCCATGACCCAAAAAGGACGAAGCGGGTAAAGATAATGGATGGATGAATGATTTGCAGTTTGGCACGAACACATAAAAGCACCTGAGTTGGCAGGTTTTGGAAATTCAAACAGAAAACATTAATGGAGGGGTGGTGGGTGTGGTTTCTTTAAGTAGCATATTTCTGTGTTACTTGTTTAAAAAAAAAATTCCATTTACCCTTTATTTATACAGGTAGTTTCATTGAAAAGAGAGATCTGTTTAGGGAGCAGATGGTGGGGCTTGGGGGCCTTGCTCAGGGGCCCAGTGAATAATGACTCATGAATAAATAAAAATAAAATAAAAAATAAACACTGCAAAATATCACATTGTGCTGATGCTGATCTGTTTTCTTGTTGCTGTGTTCATCTGTGACCATCTGCTCATACAAACTCATGTTCGTGCTGCTGTTTATTCCCACTATATTAAGCTTAGTGTATTACTAGTTGATGTTTTTCTTAGTTAATTCTAGATGTTATTACTGTTTTTCTCTTGCATTTGTTGTTGGATGTAACTGGGACCCCGTGTACATAATCTCGTTTTCATCACATGTACCACATGCGGTGCAAATGACAATAAAGACTCTCTGACTCTGACTCTGGGTGGAGGGTGGAGGCAGGTGTGTGTGTTTCACCTTTTCCACCCACATTTATTTTTTTGATGTCGTCAGTACTGGGGCTTGAACCGGCGATCTCACCGTCTCTAGCATCTGCGCCACCACTCACCCAAATATTTTTATCAGAATATCTTCATTGACATTGCACCAGGTACAACGTGAACATGTATGCACAGTCATCCTGAGGGGGGACTAGTGTGTGAAGCTGCAGCAGTTAATCCGTGCGGCCTTCTCATCCCTTTTCAGAATGATAATCTTAGATATGAAAAAGGAGAAAACCATGAGGGTAGATTGTGGTATTACAGAAAACATCTTTCACATCTTGTCTATTAGGACACGACATGAGACATCAAAAAACTATCAGCAAGCACATTCAAAACAAATTACATATGCATTTGAGGTCCAAGCGTTGAGATTAGTCCATGAACCTTTCTTCAGATCAGCCACATTTCTGATTATGTTTTCCAGCCAGCGTTTCTGATAAGCGCGCACAGAGAGTTCTCGGGGGATGGGGTGGGGGGTGTGATAGATGCAGCTGTTGTCCTTGGTTACTCATGACCCAGGAAAATTTTGATAGTCAGCCCTTCCTCAAGGCTGTTTGGGGAGTCACATTGCGATAAGTTTGATTGTTGAATTTTCTTCAGGCAAACCGTTCACTTTTTCTGCAGCCTTGAGTGTCTTTTCTGGACGATCAAAATCTAATATGTTTTAATCCTTCTACTGATCCATGCAATGAATCCCCATCCAGGTAGATTCTTTCCTCGCTGACGAGTCCCAAAGCTCGTAAAGCAGCTGATTTATTGAGGTCACTGCACAGATCAAACTTTCACTCTGCCTCGGAGTCTTCTTTTCCGATAGAACAGTGCTTCACAGGTGCCGATCAGTAAAGCTGCTGTCATCATAAATCCAATTATGTAAGCATCCTCCACAGACAGGAGGACTGACAGATACATGACCTTACACGTCCAGGAATCCATCACGTATCCGCTGGAATTTGTCTGCGACGGGCAAGCTGGCTCTTGTTGCTTTGTGGAAAAAAATCTTGTCAATAGAGTTGATCATCCATCGTATTGTAATGCAATGTTTTTTTTAAATAAAATTTATTTTAAATTGTATTGCTTTTAAACATATTTCTTTCATATTTTTATTATTGCATTTATTTGTGTTGGTTATTTTATACTCATTATTTTTGTGTTATCTCTAAAGTTTTTACATCATTATGCACATTTAGTTACCACCTCATTTGGAAAGTTCTACATGAATAAGCTTAAAGGTATATGTAACTTCTGGAGAACGCTGAGACTTAGAAATATTTTCAACAGGGAAAAGCATTCTTTTTTTTTTTTCAACAGTCCGTGCTCTGTTGAACTTGATATATGCTCCGCCTCCTGCGGCATGTCTGCTCGGAACCGCTGCAATATTCTGTTTATATGTTAATAAAAGGTTCTAAAAAAAAAAAAACATGGTGTGCTGGTCCAGCACACCAGAAGACCAGGAAATCAGCAGCGTTATTGGCTGAATAAAAACTCTGTTTTTATTGGCTGGTTAAGGCCGGGTCACTCTGTGTTTTTAGTGTTTTTATAAATGCTGATAGAGAAGCAAGGGGACTATAGTTTTTTTCAGAGATTACTTTGTCTAACATCAGCCTGTCAGTAGATAGTGACAGAGTGAAGAAATATATTAAAACTATATTGTTATAAGAGTTACAGACTGCACTACAAAGTTACATAGTGTACCTTTAAGTAAAATAAAATTCACTGTACTGTATATGTTTCTTTTTAGTGCGCTGAAACGACTGTTGTGAATTGGTGCTTTATAAATACTGTAAACTGAATTGAATTGAATAATGTTGAAAACCAAACTGTGAGGCATTTTTTTTTCTTTTTTACACATGACTTCGATAACAAATGCAATCACATCTATGTTTTGCTAATTTTCATTGTTTTTGCTGATTATCTCTTTTGTTTTAAATCTTGCACTGTCACTACTGCATATGTATCNGATCTTCACTGATAAAGGTGCTATCTCACTGGGCTGTGACCGCCGACAAGTTGGCAAATTAAAATTGTGTAGAAATTTACAAAGTCTTCGTTGCAGTTTCACAGAAGTCTGCGATCAAGGGACCAGCAAGATGTGAGGCCACCATTTGAAAATGAAACTATTTTTGTGTAGGAGGCTCACAGAACTGCATATTTCACGTTCATTTGCAATTTTTTTAGAAATAAAAATGGGCAGATTTTCTTTAATATTTTATTTTATTTTTATTCAGCATTCGCATGTTTTTAAAACCTGAACAGACCTCCTCATACGTCAGGTTAGAGATGCCCATGACGACTCTGGGACAATATCGAGGGGAAGATTTGTCTCACTTTTTCTTACACATTTAAAACTAAAGCAACAACACTTTGCAACTCATGCAAGGAAATGCAAACGTTGTGAAACTTTCTCATAAATGTTGCTCAACAATTTTCATTTTAAAAATTATACTTTTTATTTTTCTATTAGAGTTGCCAAAAAGCCACCATCTTCAAAGCTTGTTCATTGGCTTTGCTTTCTGGATCAAGATGCTACATCCACTTTTTACTTGTCCCTTTAGGTAATTTTTTTGCTTAAGTTTCCCAAGTTCTTGAGTGAAAACTAAAAAACATGGGGCACATATTCATCCTGACAAATCACCTCATGATCAATAAAGTGGGCCTAATAGAAAAAAAAAAGATCAGATTTGAACAAAACCCAACTTGTAATGAAATAAATAAATCCTCATTGGTTTCAGTCTTCTCAGGCGAGTTATTCTGGAGTAAAAATGACAAAACATTTGTTCAAAAACATGCCTGGCCTCCTCAATGCATCGTTTTCACATTTTCTTTTTCTGTACAAAGTTGAACGTGGCATAAAAATGCTGCACTGTCGTGGCAAATTGCACTTTGAAATGTTGGCGTTCGAGTTTGTCTGAGGGAGTGATACGCAGAAGTGTTCAAGAGAAACTTTACTTTCGTCAGTTTGTAAATAGCCAAAGTCTTCCATTTTAATGTCGATCAGACCTCATCGCCGGTGGAAAGGAGAAACACTAACCCCCATGTACAGACCTAAATAAAGGTATTTAATTAAAAATAAGCACCATTGTCGCTCATCAGACAGAAACACAAGATGTTGCTTCACCTAAAAGCTCTTCTTTCTGCACCAGCTCAAAAACCCAGGAAGTTAGGGGAGTCAACGACTTGATTTCTTTCTTGCAGTTTGAGTGTGTTGGGATAAATCTCTGTATAAGATCCAACATGTCCTCTCCGTACGGTCCCGTAGTACCAATGATGTTTCTTTACTTTGATGGTGTTGAGATTTACTAGTCAGAAACTGTTAAATCTTTTATTCTGATGTTTGATTTAACTTTTTGATCAAATATATTCAAAGAAATAAAGAGTCTAAAGAAAACAAACGCTGCACGACTTCTTTCACTCGGCCCACGTCTAATTTTTCACTACAGTACAGGTTTTGTTTTTGAGAGTGAAGAAAGACACCGCAGACAGAGAAATTTTGGCTTTGTAGTTTCCAAGCTGTTTGAGTTAAAGTAATGTTTCCTCTCAGATATACCTGATAACATCTGCTTTGATGTGTACAAGAACATGCTCTTATTCTGTGAAGTAACAATGTTACAACACTGATAAAAATGTTTTGTACACCTGCCAACAGAGCCTCAGCTTCCAGTGAGAACATGTCCACCAGCTCTCAGTTGACCAGTAAATTAAACTGGAGAAATTGCATTTCCTGTGAAAATTGCAGAGTGAATTCTTGTTGCAGAAGAACTTGCTGAAAAACAGCTGAAATTAGCTAAGACAAAACACACTGAAATGTACCGTAGTTGAAATGGAAGAAAAAGCCTAAATTAGCAGAAGAAAGCAGAGCAAATGCATATTTGCTGAATTAGGTTTAAATAAGAAATGAGTACAAAACTTAAGAAAGCTAAAAAAAAAGGGCAGAAATTAACAAAAAGTAGCTAAAATCTCAGAAAAAGGTGTAGGCTATATACCAGGAGGGAGCAGAAAGAGCTGAAATGAGCTAAAAAAATGTGGAATTAGCTGAAAAAGCTCAAATTAGCACAAAACAGCTAAATAGTAATTGAAATAGCAAAAAAAGCTGAAACTAGTTGAAAAAAGCTGAAAGGAGTAAAACAAGCTGAAATTAACATAAATATGTTAAATCAAAAAAGGCGTTCAATACAAGATCAACTGGACTTTATTTGTAACAGAAGACGTTTCGCTCATCATCCGATAAGCTTTCTCAATTCAATGGAGACTGTGAGAGGGAGAGGGAAGTTATAAGCAAGCTGGACCACTGATGCACACCAAACTAGGTAAATTGGAAGCTAACACACACACATATTTGGGATAACACGTGCCTGTGACCCATTCAAAGTTCAGTGTGTGAAAGCAGAGATTACAGAAAAACACACACACATCCTACTGTATGTAAATTGACAAAAACCACACTTCACTTTATTCAATTTACATACAGTAGGATGTGTGTGTGTTTTTCTGTAATCTCTGCTTTCACACACTGAACTTTGAATGGGTCACAGGCACGTGTTATCCCAAATATGTGTGTGTGTTAGCTTCCAATTTACCTAGTTTGGTGTGCATCAGTGGTCCAGCTTGCTTATAACTTCCCTCTCCCTCTCACAGTCTCCATTGAATTGAGAAAGCTTATCGGATGATGAGCGAAACGTCTTCTGTTACAAATAAAGTCCAGTTGATCTTGAATTGAACGCCTTTTTTGATTTATCATGTCCTGGACGACTGAGAATCTTCACCAGCATATAAATATGTTAATTACACGGAAGGTAGAAATTACATTGAAAAACGAATTTATCTGAAAACAGCAGAAATTCGCTTAAAAAAGGCAAAAAAAATCTAGCTGAAAAGTTATGAACGAGTTTAAATTAGCAGAAGGAAGTAGATGGAGCACAGCCTTTCTGAATTAGTCTGAAAAAAGTTGAAATGAGTAAAAAATGTGGAATTTGCTGAAAAAGCGTATAGCATAAAACAGCTGAATAGTAGCTGAAATAGTAGAAAAAGCTGAAAGAAGCAGAAATAAGTTAGAAGAAGCACAAACATGTTGTAGTTAGCAGAAATAATCTGAAAGGAGCACAAAACAGCTGAAAGTATGGAAAAAAGTTAAAATTTGCACAAGGAAGCTGAAAGAAGTTGAAGCAGAACAGAAAGGAGCAGTAAAAGGTTTTAAACAGATCTGAAAATTTGAAGATAAAATGAACTCAATTTATTTTCTGTGAGAACAAAAACTGTAGAAAAAAAGCAAAATATTTAAAAAAGCTAAAGCTGCACCAAATTATTTTCAAATCATGATCTTGTTTTGTTTTGTTTTGCCTTACAGATTTTAAAATAATGCTAAGTTTGGTCGCTGCTAAACCCAATGTGTGACAAGTGACTAGTAAAGTTAGTTTTTGCCAGAACATGATTAATTTGGCAGCAGTAATTTTCAAACCAGTCAAAACAGCAGGAAAGGTTCTTTGTCCATTTTTATGTACACCACCATATAAATAGTTCAGAAAAGGCAAAAACAATGAATAAAAAGAAAATCCCATGTGGAAATAAATGTTTTATACCCCAAATATGAGAAATACGCTGCAGTTATACAACCTTTGATCAGTCCCTTACCAGAAACACAGAGATGGACATTATTTTGTTTTCATCACAGAACATTTACATCCCCAAACTCAACACTGATCCAACAGATCTATTTTCACATAGTTTTGTTTCTAATCTGCAGTTTGTATAAAACATTTTATATAAAGTGTTGAAAGAAAAGAGCAGTTGTAGTTTTTTGTGCTCTGACAATACAATAACTACTTTTTAGAGATTGCATTTCCTGCGAAAATGCAGTGTGAATGCTTATTGCAGAAGAAAATAGCTGACAAACAGCGGAAATGAAAGAACAAACCTAAATTAGCAGAAGAAAGCAAAAAAAACAAACACATATTTGCTGAATTAGGTTTAAATAAGCAGAAATTAGCACAAAAAATTAGTAAATCAGCTAAAAAAAGAGCTAAAATTAGCAACAAACCCCACCCCAAATACACAAAAAGTAGCTGAAAAGGCCAAAGAAGCGAAAAGGAAGTGGAAAGAGCTGAAATGAGCTAAAAAATGTGGAATTAGCTGAAAAAGCAAAAATTTGCATAACAACAGCTAAATATTGTTAGCTGAAATAGCAGAAAAAGCTGAAAGGAGCATAACAAGTGAAATTAGCAGAAAGAAGTTAATTAGGCTGAATGTAAAAGACAAAAAAAAAACACACTAAATGTTTCAACAAGTTTTATTATTTTTTAAATATGCGCAGAGGACCTGATTTAAAGGAGAAATTAAATCAAATCTTAAAAAATCGATATAACAAGAATTTCATTTAGTAAACAACACACAAACATACTTTGTATGTTTTTTTTAAGTCAGTAGCTTAAAGAAATAGTTTTTTACGTATTTCCTGCTAAATTCCGAAGTCTGGAGGTCAGGAAGGAAATGACACATATTTGACCTCCGCGCTACTTTCTAAATAGAAACTGAAGCTACAAACCCGTCATTACTGTCCTTCTGTCTGTCATTTAAAATGGAAGTAGAAGACTTTTTTGAATTTGAAGAAACGCAGGAACACCTAGTGTGGGTAATGGATTTACAACCATATCAGTTTGAACCTGAACCGACAGCTGGATCTCAGAATTCTGACGAGTCCAATGACAGAGTTGGCAACGTGGAATGGTAAGAATAAAAATTATAGCAATTATGTGTCTGAGCTGAACTTTTCCTTAATAAATGAACGTAATTGTGAAATGAGCTGGATTTAAAAATTTGTTTTGCTACGTCTGATGAAACAAAAGGTGCACGCGCAGCACCAGACATGCAGTAGCGAACAGACCTGCATGTACCGGTATTTTAATTTTAGCAGGATAAAGACCTCAAAAATATATTTGTTAGCTGACTTTTTTTAAGAGTGTGTCTCAGTTTAATTTTTGTTAATAAATGATTACAAAGCAGCTTATTTTAGCACGTAAATAACACAGAGCACGCACCCGTACATATCTCTGGAACTGCTCATTTTAGGAGGATTGGTTACATAAGTATCAATTTTTATTTATTTTTTAATTTTTTTTACAAATCAGCAACATTGACATTGAGTCCGAGTGGGCCATGTTCCGCGCCTCTATTGTCGAGGCAGCTTATCAGAGTTGTGGCCGCAAGGTTGTTGGTGCCTGTCGTGGTGGCAACCCTCGAACCCGGTGGTGGACACCGGCGGTGAGGGATGCTGTCAGGCTGAAGAAGGAGTCCTATTGGGCCTTTTTGGCCTGTGGGACCCCGGAAGCAGCAGATAGGTACCGACAGTCCAAGCGGCATGCGGCTCGGGTGGTTGCTGAGGCAAAAACTCGGGCGTGGGAGGAGTTCGGAGAGGCCATGGAGAATGACTTCCGTACGGCTTCGAGGCGATTCTGGTCCACCATCCGGCGTCTCAGGGGGGGAAAGCGGTACGCGACCAACACCATTTATGGTGGGGATGGCGTGCTGTTGACCTCAACTCGGGATGTTGTGAGTCGGTGGGCGGAATACTTCGAAGACCTCCTCAATCCTACTGGCACGTCTTCCACTGAGGAAGCGGAGCCTGGGGACTTTGGGTCGGGTTCTCCGATCTCTGGTGCTGAGGTCGCCGAGGTGGTTAAAAAGCTCCGCGGTGGCAAGGCTCCGGGGGTGGATGAGATTCGCCCGGAGTTCCTTAGGGCTCTGGATGTTGTAGGGTTGTGTTGGCTTACGCGACTCTGCAATATCGCGTGGACATCGGGGGCAGTTCCCTTGGATTGGCAGACTGGGGTGGTGGTTCCCCTATTCAAAAAGGGGGACCGTAGGGTGTGTTCCAACTATAGGGGGATCACACTCTTAAGCCTCCCTGGTAAGGTCTATTCAGGGGTTCTGGAGAGGAGGGTCCGTCGGATAGTCGAACCTCGGATTCAGGAGGAGCAGTGTGGTTTTCGTGCTGGTCGTGGAACACTGGACCAGCTCTACACCCTCAGCAGGGTCCTGGAGGGTGCGTGGGAGTTTGCCCAACCAGTTTACATGTGCTTTGTGGACTTGGAGAAGGCATTCGACCGCGTCCCTCGGGGGGTTCTGTGGGGGGTACTCCGGGAGTATGGGGTAATAATAATAATAATAATAATGAATTCAATTTATAATGCACTTTTCATTAATAAAAATCTCAAAGTGCTACAATGTGTAACAAGGTAAAGGTAAAAAATAAAACAAGTGATAAAATCAAATAAAATCTATAATAATATCGACTAAGATCAAAGATAAAATCATGTAGATTTAGGCTTGCTTAAAAAATAAATAAAATAAAACAAGTGATAAAATCAAGTAAAATCAATAAAGATAACAGCTAAGATCAAAGATAAAATCATGTGAAAGCAGAATAGGCTTGCTTAAAAAGAAAAGTCTTAATGCCGCTTTTAAAGTCAACCAGTGACTGTGGAGCTCTCAGGTCGTCAGGGAGGGAGTTCCACAGGCGGGGGGCAGCCACACAGAATGCTCGGTCTCCCATGGTCCTCAATTTGGTCCGAGGAATATGAAGTAAATTACTGTTCTGTGATCGTAGAGACCGGGTGGATGAATATGGTGCAAGAATGTCCTTTAGATAGTCAGGTGAAGTGCCGTGCAAGCATTGATGGGTAATGAGAGCAGTTTTATATTGAATTCTGTAGGTGACAGGAAGCCAATGGAGGTTATGGAGAATGGGTGTAATATGTTCAAATTTACGAACTCTCAACAGAATCCTTGCTGCACTGATTTGAATATATTGAAGCTTCTGAATGTTTTTGCCAGGGATACCAATAAACAGGGAGTTGCAGTAGTCGAGCCTGGAGGAGACAAATATTTTTTGGGTACCAGGCCCATTGATATGGGCTGTTAGGTCCCTGTACGACCGGTGTCAGAGCTTGGTCCGCATTGCCGGCAGTAAGTCAGGCTCGTTTCCGGTGAGAGTTGGACTCCGCCAAGGTTGCCCTTTGTCACCGATTCTGTTCATAACTTTTATGGACAGAATTTCTAGGCGCAGCCAAGGTGTTGAGAGGATCCGTTTTGGTGGCCTTAGAATCGCTTCTCTGTTTTTTGCAGATGATGTGGTCCTATTGGCTTCATCAGTTCGTGATCTACAGCTTTCACTGGAGCGGTTTGCAGCCGAGTGTGATGCGGCCGGGATGAGGATCAGTTCCTCCAAATCCGAGGCCATGGTCTTGAGCCGGAAAAGGGTAGCATGCCCTCTCCGGGTCGGGGAGGAGGTCCTGCCCCAAGTGGAGGAGTTTAAGTATCTCGGGATCTTGTTCACGAATGAGGGAAAACTGGAGCGTGAGATCGATAGGCGGATAGGTGCAGCATCCGCAGTGAAGCGGGCGCTGTACCGGTCTGTCGTGGTGAAGAGAGAGCTGAGTCGAAAGGCAAAGCTCTCAATTTACCGATCGATCTACGTTCCCACCCTCATCTATGGTCATGAGCTTTGGGTTGTGACCGAAAGAACGAGATCTCGGATACAAGCGGCTGAAATGAGTTTTCTCCGCAGGGTGGCTGGACTCTCCCTTAGAGATAGGGTGAGAAGCTCAGTCATCCGGGAGGGACTCGGAGTAGAGCCGCTGCTTCTCCACATCGAGAGGAGCCAGTTGAGGTGGCTCGGGCATCTGGTTAGGATGCCTCCTGGACGCCTCCCTGGTGAGGTGTTCCGGGCATGTCCCACCGGGAGGAGACCCAGAGGAAGACCCAGGACACGCTGGAGGGACTATGTTTCTCGGCTGGCCTGGGAACGCCTTGGGATTCCCCCAGAGGAGCTGCTCCAAGTGGCTGGGGAGAGGGAAGTCTGGGCCTCCCTACTTAGGCTGCTACCCCCGCGACCCGACCCCGGATAAGCGGACGAAAATGGATGGATGGATGGATGGATGGACAAATCAGCAATGTAAAAAAGGTGTTGAGGTAATTATGATCAAATGTAACTTAATTGTCAGTTTGATGTGATGAAATGTTTTTTGTTTACAATACTGTATAAATGAAACTACACAATACTGTATGAGGGACAACCGTGGCCCGACCTACGTCATACCTGGGAGCGAGAGCAGGTGGGGGGTGTCAAAAACACAGGATGTGATTTTTTCCACTTTGCAAATGCTAAATTTGAGTTAGGATGAAATTTTTGACTTGTTAAAATTTCTCAACAAGCTTATTTTATGCTTTTCATTAGACTACTACAGTATTAGCTTAAAAACACTTTTCATTTCTCCTTTAACTTGGTAAAATACCTGAATTATTGAGCATGCATCAGGAAAGGCTAAAAGTAGCAGAAATTACCAAGAAAAACTTGAATTTGTCTGAAAACAGCTAAAATTAGCTAAATAATTTCTAAAAAGGGTAGCTGAAAAGGTAGAACAAGCTTAAATTAGTACCGGTATATAAGAAAACAGAAAGAATACATTTGACCAATTTGGCTGAAAAAAGCAGAAATGAGCACAAAAAGTAGAAATTATCTGAAAAAAAAGTTGAAATGAGCAAAATACAGCAGAAAAGTAGTTAACAAGCAGAAAGAAGCTGAAATTACAAGAAGGAAGTGTAGAGAGAACATATTTGCTGAATTAGGCTGAAAAAGGTTTAAATGAGTGCAATGCTGAAAAAAGCTTAAATTAGCACAAAATACCTATACATAGGAGCAGAAATAGTAGAAAAAGCTGAAACTATAGCAGAAATAAGCTGAAAGGAGCATCACACGCTGAAATTAACATAAATAAGTTAGAAGAAGCGCAAAAATGTTGTACTGTAGTTAGCCGAAAGAATCTGAAAGGAGCACAAAACAGCTGAAATGAGCTGAAATAAGTTTAAATTTGCACAAGGAAGCTGAAAGAAGCTGAAGCAGAACAAAACATGAAAGGAGCAGTAAAAGGTTGTAAACAGGTCTAAAGATTTGAAGGTTGTAAAATGAGCTCAATTCATTTTCTATGAGAAAAAAGAGACAGAAAAGACTAAATATAATACATGTTTCTAAAAGCTAAAGTAGTATAAGTCATAGCAGGATTGTCCTGAAACAGCGGAATCTTTTGACATATGATTTGTGGAATAACTTGAAAACTGCGGGATGAGAATCGAGCCGAAAAACATATTGAAGAAAAAAAATGGATCACAATAGAGTGAAGGCTTCATAAACATTCACACAATAAACTGAATGTATTCAGTAAAAGAACTATGGAAGTCCATTTCCATCATGAAAGAAAAAATAAAAGCCCAACAGGAAGTCATAATTTTGACTTTTAAAGTCATAATTATGAGAATAAAAGTCATCATTTCGACTTTTAAAATCACAATTTTGACTTACTGGTAAGTCATAATTTTGAGTTTTAAAGTCATAATTTCGATTTTTCAAATTTAATTTCGAAGTCTGTCCCTTTCCGGACACCATGACTCTACAGAGATGCAACTTCCTGTCAGACACCAGTAGTTTTCCTGCATAGCATATGGATTCATTCATTCAATGTATGTCCCTCTGCCTTCAAACATCAATCCTTTTAAATAAAGATATGTAATGAATACATTGTTTCATCACCACTTTACATAGCATTTAGTATCGAAGCCCATTGACATAAAAGCCCAACAGGAAGTCACAATTGAGTTTAAAGTCATAATTACTAGAATAAATGTCATAATTACAACTTCTAAAGTCATTATTATGAGAATAAGTCATAATTATGACTTTAAAACTCAAAATTATGACTTTTGTCCACCAATTATGACTTTAAAACTCATAAGTATGACTTTTATTAGTAATTTTGACTTTACAAGTCAAAATTCTGACTTCCTGTTGGTCTTTTGTTTTTTTCTTTCATGGCAGAAATGGGCTTCCATAAAGTCAAAGTCAAAGTCAACTTTATTATCAAAACTGCAATATATACAGGACATACACAGGATTGAAATTGCATTTCTCTCAGTCCCTCGGTGCAACAGTAACCATTTAAACACTAAAACACTGACACATTTAATAAACATAAGCATAAAATGTAATAATAAAAGTGTAATACTGTCCTGAGTTTTTGCATAGTAGTAGTATGAAAAAGTTACACCAACACTAAAACACTAAACATTTAATAAACATAAGCATAAAATGAAATAATAAAAAGTGTAATACTGTCCTGAGTTTTTTGCATAGTAGTATAAAAGTATAAAAAGTATATCTATAAAATAAAATGAAAGTTCTGGCATTGACATTTGTAATAGAGTGACAAAGCAGCATATGAAGTTTATGTACACAGTATATGTATGAGGTAGTTGATATTGGTATAGAGGTAAAGTGGCATATGCAATAAGGCTAGTAAAAAAATAATATATATATATCAGCAGTAGTGTAGATATAAAAAGTAGTGTAAATGTAAACAGTAGTAATAAATGTAAACAGTGAATGTAAACAGTAGTATGACTATAGGCAGTAATGTAATACAAACAGTGCAAATATAAGTAGTGCAAACTGAATGAACACATGACCGTGAGTTGAGTGAATGACCCGTTTTGATGACAGAGTCCAGTGTTAAAAACTTTGTGTTGTGTGGTAATGTGGGAAAGTTTTTAGTGTTAATGCAGTACAAGTGGGAGGGAGGCAGAGCAGGCAGAGTGTTTAGCATCCTGACTGCCTGATGAACAGAGCTGTCACTCAGTCTGCTGGTTCGAGCCTGGAGACTCCTCAGTCTCCTCCCTGAAGGCAGCAGGCTGAAGCAGCTGTGTAGTGGGTGTGTGGGATCACCTGCCATGCAGAGGGCTTTCCGAGTGAGGCAGTTGCTGTGTAAGTCCTGCAGTGAGGGGAAGGAGGTGCCGATAATCTTCTCAGCTGCTCTCACGATGCGTTGGAGGCTCTTGCGGCAGGATGCAGTACATGCACCAAACCACACTGTGATGCAGCTGGTCAGGACACTTTCTATGGCACCCCTGTAGAAGGTGCACATGATGGGGGTTGAAGCTCCAGCCCTTTTCAGCTTGATTTGATTTGATGTTTATTCATTCATTTTTAAAGAACAATACAAGACAGTTTCATCAGATACAAGAATACAAGTAGGATAAAATGAAAGGAGCAGAAAGAAGATGAAATCTTATTGATTTCTTGATAGCTTGCGGAGAAAGTAGAGACGCTGGTGAGCCTTCTTGGCCAGTGATGCAGTGTTCCTGCTCCAGGACAGGTCCTCTGAGACGTGCACTCCCAGGAACTTGGTGCTGTCTACTCTCTCCACTGCGGTGCTGTTGATGGTCAGAGGGGCATGTTGGGCATCCCTCTTCCTGAAGTCCACAACAATCTCCTTTGTCTTCTCCACGTTGAGAGTGAGATTGTTGTGTCCGCACCACAAGGCCAGGCGGCTCACCTCGTTCCTGTAGTCCGTCTCATCGTTGTTGCTGATGAGACCTACCACTGTTGTGTCGTCCGCAAACTTGATGAAGTGGTTGGAGCTGTATGATGGTGTGCAGTCGTGTGTTAGCAGGGTGAATAGAAGGGGGCTCAGCACACATCCTTGTGGGGCCCCTGTATTCAATGTGATGGTGCTGGATGTGTTATTCCCGACCCGTACTGCCTGTGGTCTCCCGGTCAGGAAGTCTAGCAGCCAGTTACACATTGAGGTGTTCAGCCCCAGACTGTCCAGTTTAAGGATGAGCTGTTGGGGGATGATGGTGTTGAATGCTGAGCTGAAGTCGATGAACAGCATTCTAACATAAGAGTCTTTCGTGTCCAGATGTGTGAGAGCTGTGTGGAGGGCAGAGGAGATGGCATCGTCGGTTGAGCGATTAGACCGATATGCAAATTGGAAGGGATCCAGGGAGGCAGGGAGGACAGATGTGATGCTTTTCATGACTAGCCGTTCAAAGCACTTCATCAGGATGGGGGTGAGTAAGAACCTGGCACACAGTGGAAGCTTGTTTCTGCTTTCATAAAACATCAGAAAACTAAAAAGGCAGCACAACTTTTAATAATCTGCTTATTGTAGCTCATACAAACAGCCACTTTTATATCTTCTCAGCCAAATTTGTTTTTAGCTGAATTGCAAGATAAATTAAAAGAAGTTCAACTTTGGGCCACAGGATGGAGCTGTCCTGCTCTGCATCAGCTTTTCTCCTGCTGAAGCAAAAAATAAAAATACTCAGTAGTTTTTATTTAGCTCCATTTGGAGGAGCAAGAGTCCTTCATCTGAGGTAAAATAAAAATAAGTAACTAAGACCATTCAGTTCTTTTATTTAAATCTATAGTTGAAAGACTAATCAAAGTCCAAATAACCTGCAGTAGCCTCATGAGCAGAAATCATTTATCAAACAATAATTTATTTCAGCCGAAGGTCACGATTAGTACAAAAAAATGACAAACAGTCCAAGCATGACACAGTCAGTGTTCGCTCTGAAACAAGAAGTTCTGTGAAGGGTCTGTCTTTAAAGATAAACTCCCAGAGTCACCGAGAGGGCAATAAGTTATTTATTTCTTACTGGTTTTTATCATGTTCTTTAAAAAAAATGCAACATGGTGGCTTAAAACATGTCTACGAATGATTTGTTTTTCAGCAATAATAATAATAATCTAATACACCAATCACTTACAGTATATACAGAAACAATGGAGACATGAAGCTTTAATAAAATAGTGCCAGTGTAACAACAAGCTTCACACCACGCCCAAATATTGCACAGACATTCATAAATATACACTTTGTGCCCCCTTTCTATTTATTTATTTATTTATCTTAAAGTGATAGTTTAGACCTTTTGAAGTGGAAACGTTATGAACAAATAACATCTTACCTGTTGTAGATAGCGCCTCCAAAGCTCTGAAGTATCACTTTAAACAAGCGGTTGCCTCTGAGTGCGTGTAAAAGTGACGGATAAGTTCAACCCCAAAGGTGGACGAAGGACGGAGCAAGTGGCACCCAATAGACACACAGTAGGTACACATGCATGTACACACACACTAAAACTCACAAAAACACTTGTGCATAGATCGTCTTAAGTCTCGGCGTGCTGCACTCACAAACACACAGAGAAACAAGAAACATTTAAAGCATTGTTCTCTCGACAGAGTCCACTCTGTCTTCATTCTGCTGCTTCCTTCCATCAGATAAACAACACACATGTGTGTGTAATTTAGCCAGAAATGTGTGCTGGTCCCACTTTGTCTGCTGCTCTGGTCCCAGTATGTGTGGAGCAGCAGCCTTTGCTTTCAGCCGGGTCCACGAACGTGAACAAAGACAAAGGAGCAGATGACTTCCAACCAGGGAATGGAGGTTCTGACTAGCGCAGATCTCAGATCTGATTCAAGGTGTCCAGAAGGTGCACGTCCCTCCTGAAACGAGCAAACTTCCAACCAGGAGGAGTCCCCCGCCGTCTCAGGCGTCCGCCGTTTTATCAGACGTCAGCTTCTCCTGGTCCGAGACGTCACCTTCAGCAGGTGGGCGCGCCCGGTCGAAGAAACCACACTGAGGGAGTCACACCACCATTAGATGTCACATCTGCTGATGAAAATGGTCGACTCTGTTAAAGTGTGTGTACCTTCCACATGGCTAATGTTAGTATGGCCAGCACCAGCAGCCCCAGCAGTATGGCCAGTATGATGACCCAGAGCGGAACAGCAAACGACACATCAGGAGTCTCCCACAGCACCGGTGTCCCCATCTGGACGATAAACAAAGAAATGAATGCATATCACCCGCCAGCTGTCACGACAGAGGTTGAAACTAAACTCTTTTTATCATGATGGCTGCTTGGGCTGGACTTCATAAATGTCTTTATGCACAATCTCATCCAACACAGGGATCTCTCACGATGGGTGAAAGATCTCAGAATATGTGTTGTTGATGACTCTCAACTACTACCACACCAAATTTGAGTTCAGTGCAGTAGTCCCTAGTTTATCGTGGGGGATCCGTGCACTGAAGACCCGTGATAAGTGAAAAACCATGTAGTAGGAATAGTAGTACGTTTATTTTAGTATATATATATATATATATATATACATATACATATACATATACATATACACATACACACACACACACACACACACAGTGGTCTCTCGCTACTTCGCGGTTCGTTTATCGCAGACTCGCTCTATAGCAGATTTTCGAAGTAAGAGTGGACATGACACACAATTGGCTGATTGATGGATGAGCCACACGACTGGCATGGAATTTTTATTTAAAATAAATTATATTTAATTATTTAGAACCTGCTGCCCCTGTGTGCAGCCCTTACTGCAGGATAAACTTCCTGATCAGCTGTTCTATGTGCAGAGTGGAGAAGTGGGCGTGGCCAAAAGCGCTTGCAGGCGGCAAAGAGCAGAGGAGACAGAGCTGAAATCATGACATTCTCTTTTAGAGCGTTTAGAGTTTATAAACATTGTCTAGAATATTGCAAGAGTGTGGGAAGAGTTTAAAATGCATATATATATATATATATATATATATATATATATATATATATATATATATATACAGTATATAATAAAAATAAACTACAACTTACTACTTGTACTAATATTCCTACTTCGTAGTTTTTCACTTATCGTGGGTCTTCAGGGTATGATAGATGAGGGACTATTGTTGGCCACGCCCACTTCTCCGCTGCAGAGCGGAGATCCTGACATGCTGCAGGAGCCAGCTTCTCCCTGTACCTGTGGGCTGCACACAGGTGCTAAATAATTTATAATAAATAAATAAAAATGTCATGCCAATCTTGTGGCTCATCCATCAATCAGCCCATTGTGTCTTGCGTCCAATCTTATTTTGAAAAACCACGATAGAGCGAGTCCACGAAAAACGAACCGTGAAGTAGCGAGAGAGACCACTGCATCTGTAAAACTGACCGAGCTGAAGCTCATTTTTACTTCGACTAATGTCATATTACTGTGGTGGCCATTTTGGATCAGCTTAGCTCCAAAAGTTAATCAGTTGTAGAACTAAAGGTTTGATTACAAACATCATCGCCTTTTGCATTTGGTGGCGGGCAACAACGATGCAGAGCTCATAAGTGTTTATTTATTTATCTGTTTGCTTTGACACAAATACTGAGCATGCATTCTCATCCTTACCGAGGTTGTGTGCTGAGAATGTGTCCCCTGTTGGACGAGATAAGGCACCGAAATGACCATGAAGGACACGGTGGAGTTGAGAATGTAGGGATCATTATGCCGCTTGAAAACGAAAACACAATTAAACAATTTTTAACAGAAAGAAATTTGACCAATGTGTCCAGACTTAGGCTGGATGTAAACGATTAAACAAGCAAAATGTTAATATTTGACAAAAACGGAAGAAAAACTAAATAATTCAACGAATCTGCCAGCAAAGCCACCCACCTGTAGAAACGTGTGCGCCCACAGTCTGGATCGAACCCTAACGACGGCGCTCTGACCCCGATCCAACCGACCGACCACGCAGGCGATCCTCAGACACGAGATGTTGGTGCAGTTCTTGGAAAGGAAAGGAACCACGTGAAGCAGTGACTCACTAACAATGGTCTCCCCTGGAGAAACACGTGTGTGAGGCTCACCAAGGTCTTGCCGCGGTAACTCTCTGCGTTTCTGACAGCTCGTTTGTGGCGATGAAGAGGCGGAAGAGGAGGGTCACTGCTGTTCCTCAAGAAACCCAACAACTCTGGTGTGTCCTGCAGAGTGGAGATCTGACACAAACAAGGAGATGTTGGTCACAATTCAACTAAAATGAGGCTGCGCAAAGATCTATCTCCAGCAGGTAAGATATTAACTGTTCAGAAAATTTCCACAAAACTCTGCTTCTAAAGATCTGAGCTTCAGCTTTGAGATTGTAGTTTGGTGAGCAGTAACCAGTGGGTGTACATCCACCATAGAATAACTTCTGGAGTCAGTCTGATTCAAGATGGCTGCCACAGCAAATCAATCTTACAAACATTGTCAATTTTACAGATACTGAGCTAAAATTTGTTGTGGTAGTAGCTGAGCATTACGCCCAACACATGCTTTGATAGCAACACATTGCAAGAGACTTCAACTGAAAACTTTAGGATTAACTGTTAAGAGTCAATCCTGTTTGCCTGTTAGCAAAACATCTCACAACAAATAATAAAGTGCCTATAACTCAGTGAATTTTACAGGTACTGAGCGAAGATTTGGTGTGGTAGTAGCTGAGAGTCATTCACAACACATAGTCCAAGCGCTAACAAACTATGACAGGTCACAAGATTTTGTATTCGACTAAACTTCATCATTTCTCAGCAGAATATGATTTTAGTTTAACTGTGGCATGAAAGACCGAGGGCTGGAACTTTAGTTTGAACACATTTTAACAACGTTTACAGGAATTATTTATTTAAAAAATGTCACTTTTTTTTAGTTAAATAGAAGTATTAAAACACAAAGTTCAAGTTTCAAGGTGACTTTATTGTCGTTCACGTCACATGTGGTACACGAGGTTGAAAATTGTGCACTCAAGGTCCCAGTTACACCCAAAATAGCAATAATATAAAGTACTACATAGAAAAAAAGAAACAGTATACAAGTATCTAAGACATAAACAATATTAATGTAATATACTACGGTGTATTAATCAGCAGCCTGAACATGAGTCTGTTGTGAGCAGATGGGTATGAATACAGCAGCTTATGGAGTGGACGGAGCAAATCAAAACCGCTGCTCCAACGTCTGAAACATTTTTCATAAACGTGCAGCGATCATCACGGGGAGAGTGGTGGCGCAGAGGTTAGAGAAGCCTGTGATCAGAAGGTTGCCGGTTCAACTCCTTGGACCGACAACATCAAAATGTATGCGGGAAAGGTGAAGCACCCACACCTGCCTCCACCCTCATCTGTCCCACACTGGGCCCTTGAGCAAGGCCCGTAACCACCACCATCTGCTCCCCCAGGCACCTTTGATGGCAGCTCTCTGCTCCACACAGAGGGCTGTGGTAGCTCGGCGGTCTGTGGTTGCGTCACGAAGGGCACCCAGCGTAAAAACAGTTACCAAGTGCCCTGAAGCAGGGAGCAGCCGAAAGAAGAAGCGAAAAACGCACGGATCATCTCACGTCTGTTCCACCGAGGTCTCAGCCTCGTCAGAGCCCCAGGACTTTAAAGGCGTCGTCATAAAACCTTCAGCTGCGGAGACGAGTGCGACGTTTGGAAACTCGGATCAAAGAGCGGTTTGTGCTCCGCTGAATTCGAAGAGGTTTCATTTCCTGTTCGTACGGTCGCGCCGGCAAGAAGAGAAGAAAGATAACCAGCCGGAGCGGATGGATCGACGTCTTTTTGGTTTCAGATATAGCGGAACAAAAGATTTTATTGTCCCTCCCCAGGAAGTTAAAATTTACGTGCAGACCAAAGAGAACAGCTTGGTTAGATATTTTAATTGAAAATTTTTAAAGAGCCGGCAAGCTGACGACTCAATGATTGCTTATTCCTTCCAGCTTTATTAGGATTGTTTCCTTTTGGTCCCTCAGCTCTGTGGATAGAGGCGCTGCCGGTACGGAAAAACAAACCACAGGCATTTCCTGTAATTTACTAATTTTAACATCGTTGATTAATTGATTAAATAATTGACGTTGCAACACAATTTCTTTAATATCTATTCAAAGATGGAATATTACTGCTAAGTAGGGGTGCAGGAAAAAGAAAATCTTTTTAAAAAGAATCTAGATTCTTAGTCCTGGCGATTCAGAATCGATTCTAAAAGCCCCAAAATCGATTTTTTTTTTTTACATTAAAACCCAAAAGATAAAGAAAATAAAACCATATCTCATAGTATATGAAAGAATACATAAAATGAAAGGTGGCAGAAAGAAGAAGAAATCTTATTTTATCTGCCCCTTTTTTCAAAAACAAAACAAGTTCAAACAATAATCTTCTATATAAGTAACAGAGCAAAAAGCTAACCTAATACTGGTTATTTAAGTTACAGAATTTACCGGTAATGCATTCCTGTATTATTTGTTCCTATTTTTGGTATAAATATCAAACGATGCAAAAAATTTGATACTGTAAGGAACCTAAAATTATTGTTTTAAATAAATGTTCCATTTGTTTACATTGTTGTTGATTATTTTCAGCTTGTCAGCTACAAAACTGAAACTAAATTTATGACAATTTTAATAGAAAAATCGTTTCTGAATCGAATAATCGATTTTAAATCGAATCGTGACACCAAAAATCGGAATCGAATCGATTCTCCAGACGCTGAGAGATTCGCACCCCTACTGCTAAGAGAGGAAAATTTGCTGTGATCAAACTAGATAACAGCGATGACTCATCGAAAACGGTTTTATCTACATGAAGCGTTGAGAAAGTTTTATTTCTTAATATGAGGCTTCCAAGGAGTCGGACTTCCTGGCCTTCTTCTAACTTGATCAATGATTCTCAGGGTTTCCTGTGAAGGTGTTTGGTTTCTAGAGGTGTGTGTATGTTCACAGTACCTGGAGGCCCAGTGGGTTCAGGCTGGTGTTTGTCCAGCAGCTAACTGGGCCGTCCGTTTGAATCTCCATGGCATACAGCAGGTTCTCGTCACGGAAACGGGCAGGCCAGCCCACCTGGAGCTCAGCCTCTCCGATACTGCTGGGACCGGAGTTATGAAGCTGCAGCAGTAAAAACAGAGAGCTGTCAGGTTCGGACTCATTTTCTGCCCTGTTAGCAAGTCCCATGTGACCAGAGCTGTAATCAGGTTATCATAACTGTGGTATGATGAGACGGGCCACCTGTGTTTTCATAAAGATAATACTCGTGCAGCCTTCAGTCACCAGGGAGGGAAACACAAGTAAAACCCACATCATCATCCAGATGATCTTCCACATCACAACTGGGCCGGATTAATTATACGACCCTAAATCGAGCATCAGTTCAGAAAGAAGGCCTCTTTTTTTTTTTTCCACACACACCAACACACGTGGTGGTAACAACGAAACAAGTCATCCAAACAGGACGTGATCCTGATGCTGCAGGGCAGAAATTCTTCAGAGCCAAAAAACTCCGTCCCGTCTAATCAGAAGCAGCTGCCCGCTGGGAAAAGTGCCACAAATGAAAACCATTATCAGCTGTGGGACGAGCCAGACAACACTGCGCTCGGGTTCAATGAAGCTGCTCGCCGCTGACAACAAAAAGAAGTCACAATTACAGCTCACGCGCGCATGCACGTACGCACACACACACACACAAACATGGTCTATAGTGCAAGCTGCCGCCAGTCTGTCTGAAACTTTTACTTTTTTGATTTATTTGTATCTTAATTATTAAATCAATAATATTGAAATATTGTCTATTTTGCCTTCTTACTTCCTACTTCTGGTTTCTAGCTACCATTCTGTTATTTTTGTTGCTTTTAGCTAGACTTTTGATTCTTTTTAGCTTTCCTTTTGCAATGTTTTGCTTATGTTTTATTACTCTTAGCTAGAATTGTGCTAGTTTTAGCTTTTAGCTAACATTTTGCTACATTTAGTTTTAATACCTTAAAACTGCTGGGACCGGAGCAGCGCCAAATTTTGTGGTTTGGGACCTTACTGGAACTGGAACATGTGGTCTGTGGTAAGGTCTGGGACCTTAAAACTAAGGTATTAGTTTTAATACCTTAAAACTAAATGTCTATGTCTGTGTCTATGACTTTTAGCTTTCAGCTATTTTGCTACTATTAGCTAGGTTGTTTCTATTTTTAGCTGGTATTGAGCTAGTTTTAGATTTTATCTAACATTTTAAGCTTGTATAGTGCTTTGTTACTTTTAAATTTCAACTACTTGTTTGCTAATTTGCTAATAAGAGAGAGTCAGAGTCAGAGTCAGAGAGTCTTTATTGTCATTTGCACCGCATGTGGTACATGAGATGAAAACGAGATTATGTACACGAGGCTAATAAGGGCTATTTAGCTAGTTTTGTTTGGTTACTTTAAGCTTTTAAATTGCATTTAGCTTATTTTGTGTTTTTATCAGCAAGTGTTTAGCTACTTATATTGCCATTTTTCTACTTTAGACTTTTAGCTAGTCCTTTAACACATCTGACATTTCAAGTTCAAGTCAACTTTATAGTCATTATCATCATTGCCATTACTGATATCAACATTTACCTTGTCTTTTGCTACATTTAGCGTTTAGCTGGTTTTCTGCTACTTTTAGCTTGCTTTCAACTTTTAGCTAACAGTTTGTTATTTTTAGCAAGTACATGTCCACCTCTAGTTTAGTTGGCCTTTTGTTTCATTAAGCTTTTATCTAGCATTTTGCTACTTATAGCTTTAAGCTAGCATTTTATCTCTCTTGGCATTTAGCTGTTTGCATCGTTTAGCTTTTAGCTGGTGTTTTGCTTCTTTTAGCTTTAATTACCAAGTTTCAGCTTCATTCTTTGCTCAGTGTTCACAGTCTGCATTGATTTCTCACGTTTCCATGTCCTCTTCCAATAAAATACATGCTTCCTTCTTCCCTTTGCATCCTTCATGCCTTTCCTCCTTCGCCCTTTTGGTTCCCCCCTCCACTCTTTCTACACCTCACAGCAGTAATTACTTCTTAGCTGGAGACCTTTGATCATCCAGAACTTAATTCTTTATGGAGCCCCTGGTTTTACGGAGCGTGTGTGTAAAATGTTGCCTTTTACTTCACCTTGCAGAGCTCTCACTCTTGTTCCTGCCTAATTAGGTTTCCACACCTATTTGTCTGCTCAAAGTGTTGGAATCACCAACAGTCGCACCAGGAAAAGCAGTGACATTAAACAAGCTCCTCCTTTTCTCATGCTCTACTCAGTTTTATAAGGTTTGGTAAACTAGTTTTAACAAACACACACATCACAAAACAACCCAGCCTTCCCCGTTTTCCTCTGATGAGTACCTCGTAGATGTGAGTCACTTGTGGTCCGACATCGTCCTCTTTGACAGGTTTCTCTTTCGGTTCCCAGTTTGGGAATGGCAGCACCACCTGGGGGGGATGGGACACCCTGGAAGGAGCAGACACAGCTTTAGCATAAAGAAGGACTTATTTTAAATCAGTTTCTATCAAGAAGAGAATTATGATGAACATCAACAGACATATATTTCTTGCATGAAACAAAAAAGGTAAGCCGTTTTATGGATTCTGTCTGTTGTTGGATTTATAATGGTAGGAAAACTTGAGGTAATGCTCTCTGTTAGCAAAATACCTCACGAATCAGTGGACAGATTTGAATGACGTCTTCAGAAAGTAAACATTAGATGCAAATCTACAACTTATTAACTTTTAATGTCAACCTGAAACAAGACGGATGCCACTGCTAATCAACCTTAGCAAAGTTAAAAATGGCTACAACTATGTACTGAGCGCAAATCCGGCGTGGTAGTAGCTGAGAGTAATCCCCAACACCCGCTCTGAGCGCTAACAGAACTTTCTTTATATTGTTTGTATGCAAGGCATCAGGTAGTTATTTGTTTTGTCAAGAAACGCAAGGTTTGAGTTGAACAAAAAAAAGGTTAAATCATGTAATCTGGCAGTTTCTTTAAGTGAAAAACATTTCATCTTCAATCCAGAGGACTTCCTCAGTCTACGGCCTGGTTTTAGTTGATTTCTGACAGAATGTCTCCTTTATTCTATTTATCATAAACAGGTCAATTCAATTAAACGGTCATTATTGAATACGTGGCTACAAAGCTGGGAAAATCTGACAGAGTGGACCTAATTAGTTGATTTTCAGAAGAAAGAAGTCCCATGATGCTGCAGACTTGTCACAGTGGCAGGAGGAAGGAGGGAACCAAGAATACAGGCTTGACTCGAGGAAGACGAAAAATAAACTCTTTCATTACACAACGAAAACAAAGCGCTGACGTGGCAGTAATGCACCGATGGATACTGGAGAGGAATATAAAGGCTGAGGCTGAGCGAGGAGATGAGGATCAGCTGAGCGTAAAGGAAACAAGGAACAGGTGCGAGTGGGCGTGGCAGGACTGAGGTGTAGAGGCTGACCGAGGTGAAGTGATGACCAGCAGAGGGGAAACTCAAGAGCTGATAAAAATAAAAGAAACATCCACACACAAGAATAACAGAATATAAGAAAACACAAACGACAACTGTTGGATAAAAATATCCTCGCATTATTTTTACTTACTCAAAGGAGCCACACAGAAGGACAGGAGAAGATTTATTAACCAAGTTTTAATTGCAAGGACAGATTGTCACAACAGGCTTACACAAATGCCCAGTTACCATATTTTCCGATGTATAGGTTGCACCTTTTTATGGGGCCAAGATGGTGTAGTGGCAGGGGAATCGGACTTGGGATCCGAAGGACCCAGGTTCGAACCCCGGCCACGGCACACCTTGGGGTGTCTATGAGTGCACATCTATTTTCCCCAGCTCCCCGGGCGCTGACTACGGCTGCTCACTGCATCACCTGGTGGTGGTTGGGTTAAATGCAGAGACCAATTTCGTCTGTCAAGTATGGGAACATACACAGATGACAAAAATGTGACATTTATTTTTTATGGTTTTTCAAGGCCTGCGACCTATACACCAGTGCAAACTATTTATGGATTTTTTTTCCATATTTTTAGACCAATTTTTGCCTCAGTTATGACCGTTTTTCACTTAGGCAGAAAATGGTGCAGTACCACTTTCGGCCGCTAGGGGACACTTCCAGAGGAGTACACCGACCGTTTCCAGCTCATGTGTTCGAAAAAAGCTCCTCTGCTCGGACTGACTCTGTCGGCCTCCTGGTCTGGAGGTAACTTCTGTTAGCTCTGTTTGTTTGCTGTTTGTTTGCAAGATAAGTCAAGAACCACTCATCGGACTTTTTTAAAACTTACAGAATGTAATCACAGTGTGGACGTTTACAAGTGAGTAGCTTTATTAGATGTTTGAGATAAAAAAAAAAACAATCTTTTAGTAGCATTTGCTTAAGTTAGCTTCTGGTTTTATTTCTGTTTACATTTATACCTCCAGATGCAGGAAAAGAGCCACCTGCATCATGAAAGACCTCACTCATCCAGCACACTCACTCTTTGCCCCACTCCCCTCAGGACGGAGGTTGAGGAGCATCAAGTGTAGAACCACTAGACTGAGGAACAGCTTCTACCCTGAGGCTGTTAGACTCATGAATAAATAAAAATAAAATAAAAAATAAACACTGCAAAATATCACATCATACTGATGCTGATCTGTTTTCTTGTTGCTGTGTTCATCTGTGACCATCTGCTCATACAAACTCATGTTCGTGCTGCTGTTTATTCCCACTATATTAGGCTTAGTGTATTACTAGTTGATGTTTTTCTTAGTTAATTCTAGATGTTATTACTGTTTTTCTCTTGCATTTGTTGTTGGATGTAACTGGGACCCCGTGTACATAATCTCGTTTTCATCACATGTACCACATGCGGTGCAAATGACAATAAAGACTCTCTGACTCTCTGACTCTGAAATAGCTTAGAAACCAATCGGTGTATATTTTTTCTGCTTACAGAGTGTAATTATATGAGCTTTAATGTACTTAACTATGGCCTGGAGGAAAAATTTGAGATGAAATTAGATTTTTTATTTGTGTTTTCAGAGACGGACTCTCCTGTGGCAGACATTAGCAGCAGAGCTAAACACTCGGTCAATATTGCTGGGTTGACTCAGCGGTGACGCGGCACGTTGACGCGTTACGTCGGTCACATACAGTAGGTGCGACCTATACACCGGTGCAATCTATTTATGGATTTTTCCAATTTTTTGGCAATAATTGGACAGTGCGACCTATACAACGGTGCAACCTATACAACGGAAAATACGGTACATGCTTGAAACCCAGTCACGAGGGTCTGCACCAGACAGTGAGCGAGGATTGTTTTGATAATACACGTTTATCAGCTCATCCGAGCTCACAGACCCGGAGGCGACTTTGGAGTACCAGCTGCACATGTAGCATCAAACCAGCTCCTCAGTCAGCTCACTCTGCTAACTCAAACCCACGGTTCATGGGCAGTTAACATTAGTTAGAGATAAACATCCTTGACCTTGACCAAAATTCCCCTGACAACAACAACAAACACAAAGCAATCATGATGTCTACTAGGGCTGAACAATTAATTGCATTTGCAGTAATATCGCAATATGCTAAAACAAGATTTTCTAATCGCAAAGGCTGCAATTTGACTGATCCCGTGATCTGGTTACGTGACTTGTGAGTGAACAGATTAAAGCAGAGCAGGGCGTAGAGAAGTCAACACTGCATTTTAACCGGTTGCACAATGGCGTCAGGCTCGACAGAAGCCGATACATCTGAAAGTTTGGTACCAAAGAGGAGCAGCACGTCCGTTGTTTGGAATTATTTTGGCTATTAAAAAAGAAGACATTGCACAATGACATATATACTGTGCAGAACCTGTTTGCTGCTGTTGCTACCTCTTGAGGTAACACCACAAATCTTTATTGGTTGCATGGCTAGAATGTCAACGTCCAGTGCTTCGACTTCAAGTAAGCAAAGTAGCAGCCGACAGGGATCACTGACCAAACTGTTAGAAGCCATTACTCTGTATGAACATAGTTCAAAACGGCACGCAGAAATAAGTCGAGCAATAACGGAGTTCATAGCAAAAGACATGATGCCCATTAATATAGTGAGCAAGCCTGAGTTTACAGCTTTGGTAAACACAGTGGATAAGCGATACAGAAAGTCCTCGCGCACACATTTCAGCCAAGTTGCTATCCTGGAGCTACACACACACAAAAAAAAAAGGATGCAGAAACAGAGTTGCAACAGAGCTGAAAACAGTGGAGGTTTTTTTTGTTGCAACTGAAACAGATTGAGTTATTGTTTGTGTTCACTGAAAAATACACAAGAAGAAGACATTGAAGAATAATCACATATTAAATCGCAATACTGTATTGAGGTAAAAAAAATAATAATCGCAATTAGAATATTTTCCAAAATTGTCCAGCCCTAACGTCTACTTGCACCACACTTAGATGCAATTTAAAGATGGAGGGCAACATTTTTTGCAGTAACACTTTACGATAAGGCACACAAAATTTGATTAACCACGGTACTAGGGAAGGCCTCAGGAAAGAATCAGGAACAAATCAGGAGCAAATGGGTAGTTAACCAGTACCTACTGGGGAACACAGAGCCAAGCTTTATTAGGGGACTACCGGTTAGTTACCTGGGAAATGAAGAGGAACTAATCAGTAACTAATGGGTAGTTAGTGGAAACAAAGAGAAACGAATCAGGAGCTAATGGGTAGTTAACCAGTGCATACTGGGGAACACATAGCTAAGCCTTATTAGGGGAAAACTGATTAGTTACTTTGTAAATGAAGAGGAACTAATCAAGAACTAATGGGTAGTTACCATGGAAACCAAAGAGAAATGAATCAGGAGCAAATGGATAATAATGGGAAACAGATTTTTGACAATTATGAGCTGTGGCTCCTCTTTGTCTGTGGTAACAAACCAGTAGTCCCCTAATAAGGCCTAGCAGTGTGTTCCCCAGTAAGTACTGGTTAACTACTCATTAGCTTCTGATTTGTTCCTCTTTAGTTTCCTTGATAACTACCCATTAGTTGTTGTTTACCGTAGTTCCTCTTAAAAGTAACTAACCAGTAGTCTCCTAATAAGGCTTGGCAGTGTGTTCCCCAGTAAGTACTGGTTAAATACTCATTAGCTCCTGGTTTGTTCCTTAGGCATTCCCTAATAGTTAAGCAAATTTTGTGTATCTTATTGTAAAGTGTTACCATTTTTGCTTATAATTCAATGAAACAAAATTGTTCCTCACAGGAAATATTAGCACCAGAAACCTCCAGGCATGCAGATTCAACTTCTGCCAAATCTGGTGACACCGTGAGTAAAATCTCAAGGTGACCCGACGTCAGCGGGCAGCAACGCTCCTGTCGGCAAAACGTTTGTTGCCCAGACATGCGGCTGAGCTACTTTAGCAAAAGAGACACGCCTCGTGACGAGGCAAGCAAACCATTTCACATCAATGGGACAGTTTCATCGTTTGATGCCAGAGCTGCGTGTTACAACACTGAAGACAGTGAAAATAAACACAAAACTCACGAGGATTGATGAACATATCTGGAGCAGGACAGCGTTTTGATGCAAACACCGCGACATGTCCTCCTCTCGCTTGTTCTAGTTCCTGTTGTGTTTATTTCCATTCCTGACCACACCCAAACAGCAGCACGTTAGGCTCCAAACTTGTTAGTGTTGTTAGCGTGCGTGTACGTTAGCAGGCGTATGGACAGCCAGGCAGATGACAAATATGTCCCATGTGCACATGATTAGTTAACATTTGTTTCTACAAATGTGTTTTTCGGTTGTTTTCCATCCGCGTTACAAACACATCCTGTAAATTCAAACCTCAAAGGTTTATCCTGCAGAAAGTTTAGACTGAAACCAGGGAACTGAGTTTTTTTTTTTAGGAAAGCTGGCATGAAAAAAAAACCCCACAACAACTTGTCACATTTTGTTGCAGAGATGTTGGACTCACCCACGTAAATCGAGCCGAGCGCTGGCAGTGATGGACAGATTCAAACTGACCGGGTTGCTGTTGGAGTTATCTTTGTTGGAGCTGTGGAGAGATGCACACACTTTAATTTAAAAAATATGAATAAAAGCGGATATAAAACAAAAAGAAATGACAAAGCCTTGTTCTGCTCAAAAGGAAATCCACAGAAAGAGGCTGAAAACATAAAACACCTGTTTTCAACAGCGTGCCGCTAACTGGTTTATTACTGAAAATACAGCTGTGTTCACTATCAGCCAATTATTTTAAATTCAATGTCAAATACAAGTTCAGATGCACACAACCCAAGTAACCCAAAGCAAATAAAAAAAAAATTAAACAATAAAACCTCGGAGCCATCAGACCTGTTCAGCTGAAAATGTATGCAGTGACCTGAAGGCTGTGCATTAAAACAAAAAGATTTTACTAAAAGAGCAATCCAGATGACTTTAGTGTAGAAGCTGAAACAAATTTTGCAAACCGGTAATGCAGCAGGATGTTAGCATGGTTCTGATTGTTCCCTTTTCGTTTTCTTCATTATATGAATTAATCTCATAGTTTTTATACGCTGCATATTCAGTTTGACTTATAGCGTTAAAGCAAAACACTAGCTAAAAGCTTGAAACAATAAAAACAGCCAAGTAAAATACTTGCACAAAGCTAAAAGTAGCAAAAGGTTGGTTAAAAGCTACAGGTAAATGTAGCAAAAGACCAGTGAATGCTAAAATGACTTGATACAAGCTGAAATTGCAAAATTTGAGTTAAAAGTTGTGTAACGCTAAAGGTAGTAAAACACTTGCTAAATGCAGCAAAATGCTTGGTAAATGTTAGATGTGCCAAAAGACTAGCAAGAAGCCTAATGGTAGCTAAAAACAAAAGAAACAAAAAGGTAGGTGAAATCAGTAAAAGCCTTGCTCAAAGCTAAAAGCAGCAACAGGCTGGTTAAAAGCTAAATGTAGCAAAAGACCAAGTCAATGCTAGAGGTTTAAAATGACTTGCTACAAGCTAAAAATAGCAAAATTGTAGCTAAAAGTTGCATAACACTAACTAAAGTTAGCAACAAATGCTAAAAGCTAAATGCAGCAAAAGGCTTGGTAAATGTTAGACGTGACAAAGAACTAGCTAGAAGCCAAAAGTTTTTTTTTTCCGTCTTCTTTCGGCTGCTCCCTTCGTCAGGGTTTGTCACAGTGAACTAAGTCGCACAAAGACTTGGCAATTGTTTTTACGCCAGACGCCCTGCTTGATGCAACCACCGAGCTACCACAGCCCTCTGTGTAGAGCAGAGAACTGGGGAAGCAGATGGTGGAGGTTAAGTGCCTTGCTCAAGGGCCCAGAGTAGGGCAAATGATGGTGGAGAGGCAGGTGTGGGTGCTTCACCTTTTCTACCCACATTTTAATGTGGTCAGTACGGGGAGTTGAACCGCCGACCTTCTGATCACAGGCCCACCTCTGCACCACCACTCCTGGCTAGAAGCCTAAAGTAATGGTAACTAAAAAGCTAAAGTAACAAAAAGGTAAGTGAAATCAGTAAAAGCCTAGCTAAAAGTATCAAACGGCTAACTAGATGCTAAAGCTACTTTGTAAATAAACTGAAGTGAACTGAATTAAATGTAGTCTAACTGGAAGTTAAAAATAGCAACAAAAAAGGTAGCTAATATTAGCAGAATAATGGTTAAAAACTAAAAACAGAAAAAAAAGAGAGCAAGTTTTATAAACTAGATCTTATAGAGAGAATAAAGGACAATCTTTTGAAATGTATAGCAGCCATCTGCTGAATGAACAGAACGTTTCAATACATTAAACATCACAAAGTTAGCAGCACTAAGACTGCAGAACTGTACATAAAAGATAAACCCCAGGAAACAACAGTGTGACTGTCAGCATTAACGATGAAGACATATTTCTCATCATCTGACTCCATGCAGGGGTTCATCGTATCTGATGACGTGTCAGATCAAGCGATTCTGATCGTGTTTAGTTTCTGCGTGGAGCTCGTCTGCAACCGTCTGTTTTCCTCTGCAGTTTGCAGCACGAGCCCACAGAGCGTGCTGGTCTCAGACACAGCACCTATTTACACGGACCAGAGCGAAGACAAACAGCTCTCTGTCGGGTTTCCGTGAGACGCCTGGTCATTCGTGCGAGGAGGGCCTGGGAGCGTGTCACCTGTGGATCTGCAGCTCGAAAGTGATGCTCGGTCCAGCTTCTTCCAACCTCTGCACCGAAAACCTCAGACCGACAGACAGCTGGGCAGGAAAATGAAAGACACAGAAACAAAGTGAATATATATCAATATAAAAGCATAAATTTGGAGGAAATAAAGGATGATGGTGAGAAATTAGATGCATCTGTGCTCCAAAGGCAACACTCTGTCACGCCTGTTTGAAAACAGACGGTAACTTTGTAACTGGATCCTCTCTTGTTGCTTCATAATCACGATCTCAGGACTGTGTACTTGTGTGTGTGTGTGTTGATAACAGTAAGTTTCTTAAACCTGACAAAAGCCAGACGACGGACACAGACTTAAAAACCGCAGCTCGGTTCCTCGTCTCTCCTCTGTTTAAATCCCCAGTCCTCCAGTCTAACAGAAAACACGTGCAGAGCGGAGTCCACCGCGGGCTGCAGCGTGCGTGTGAGTATTTACATGTGATTTCTGTTGGAAAACAGGTCGAGCTCGAGGTCCAGAGGGGGCGGGAAATGACAGCATGCAGACTCGCACTAAAACTTCAAGGGGGCGCGTCTGCGCGGGGGGGCGAAGCTGGGCCGCCGGGACTACAAAGCCGAGTTATCTTTATGGGACACATTACAGGGACTGCAGGGGAAAAGGCAGACGGGGAAGATCTAAAGAGACAGGCACCAAATGTGTTCTTTCTTCAGAGGGAGCATCTCCAGCTCCCAGTGACAACGAGGAGGAGGACAGGTGACAGAGCAGAAGGCAGACACATCTGGAACAAGTTAATTTCAGTCTGTTTATTGAGCTGCTAATGTTAGCGGTTTAACATACCGTATTTTCCGGCCTATAAGTCGCACCTTTTTGCCTACATTTCCAAGCCCTGCGACTTATAGGCCGGTGCGACTTATACGTGGATTTTTCTTATTTTTTCACTTTGGTCAAAAAATTGTCACTTAATTTAACGGTTTTTAACCATCAAAGTGCATTTATCAAGAAAAGTTAAACTGAGACACACTTTTACTGTAATGTCAGCTGACAAAAATATATTTTTTATGTCTTTATCTTTAAAGATCAAACAGATGCAGGTCTGTTTGCTGCACTGCAGGTCTGTTGTTGCTGTGCATGCTCGTTTTGTGCCGTGAGGTGCGACTTATAGGCCGGTGCGACTTATACGTGGATTTTACCACTTTATTGCACATAATTGGACTGGTGCGACTTATAGGGTGGTGCGACTTATAGGGCAGAAAATACGGTACATCATAAATAAGTTGCCATAAGTGGTCTTCTACTTGTTGCCAGCTAAATGAAAGTTGCTGTATTTTAAATACTATTTAACGTTAACGTTTGGAAGACGACAAAGCGAAACAATTTAAATCCAGCAATTTGACCATTACGTGAATTTATTAAGGAACGGTTAAGCTCAGAAACACTTTTGCTATAATGTCAGCTAACAAATATATATTTTTAAGTGTTTATCTTGCTAAATTTTAAAGAAAATGCTGCGGTCCCACCCGTGCGGGTGCACGTAGCGAAACTACTTTTTAAATCCAGCTGATTTGACAATTATGTGCATTTATTAAGGAAAAGTTCAGCTAAGACACATCTTTGCTATAATTTTCAGCAAACAAATAATTGTTTTTACCGTGTTAATCTTGTTAAAGTCCTTCCGTGTGGCAGCCATTTGCAGCAGGGCAAACCACCGGCCCACATT
>JBBPBX010016123.1:0-14232 GCA_038048925.1 Garcialebias charrua | reverse complement strand
GCGCGTGGAGCGAGGGTCAAGGTGATGATGTTTGGCAATCTTAAGTCGAATTAAACCTGAACACTGGTGAGGTCTTCTTATTGTGGGTGTTTTTTTTTGGAATGTGGGAACTTGTGTTTTTGTTTTTGAGTGTAAGAACTCACCTCGGTTCCCGCCACCATCGGATTCCCGAGGTCACACACCACGATTCCAGTGTCGTTGATCGTCCTGTACTCGCAGTTTAGCTGAGAGAGAGACTACAAGAGGAAAAAAAGAGAGATTGGGAAAGAGAAGAAGACAGAAAAAATAAGGAAATTTGAATCAATTCATTCAACCTTTATTTAGGCAGGTTAATCCCATTGAGCCTCGAGGACTCATTTACAAGAGAGACCTGTCTACAAACTAAAGAATGATGACAACAGCAACAGTAGATTTTCCTTGAACAATCAACAATAGACAAACATAAGAGAGAAATACAGATTTATTTTAAACAAGTTAAAACAAAGATATAAAAGTAGCAAAACAGACAGATTATAAGGCGGATGCAGAAAATCAAAAACAGGAACATGTTTGCATTGGTTTTTGCCAGGATTCCAACAGATTCTTAAAGCCATTTAGAGAAATCAAGGTCGAGAGCTTCAGATCTTTTTGTAAGATATTCCAGGAAGCAATGTGACAAATAATAGTCAAAGTTAGGTATTAAAAACACGTATTTGAAAAATACGGCTTGGACTGAAATAATTTTATACTACAATTTACATTTTGTGGAGAGTTACACTTTTATTATTTCATTTTATGCTTATGTTCATTGGGTGTTTGGTGTTTCAGTGTTGGTGTAAATTTTCATACTTTTATACTACTATGAAAAAACTCAGGACAGTGTTACACTTTTACTATTTTATGCTTATGTTTATTAAATGTTTTAGTGTTTAGTGTTTAGATGGTTACTGTTGCACCGAGGGACTGAGAGAAACGCAATTTCAATCCTGTATATGTCCTGTACATATTGCAGTTCTGACAATAAAGTTGACTTTGACTTTTTGACTTTTGAGTTTATGAACAAATAACATCCTTCCTGTTTTAGACAGCTCTTTGAATGACCAGTTTGGAGACATAAAGATCATTTTTGACCCGAATGATGAGCAAACGGCTAGTCTGAGCGAGGCCAGGAACAAACTGGATTACTGCTGTTTTAAAACAACTTCAAGTGGTTTCTGCAAAACATTTTTTAACGTTGCTCTTAGTTTTACGTTACGTGGCTATTTGCACAGAATTCTTTGGCTGTTTTCAGGCATAAACAGCAGCAGCTAAAGCCATGATCTCCCTATGATGGTTGGAGAATAGTTGGTGACTCAAAACTGCGAGTTAATAGTTTGATGTTCAGCAGCAGTATCAACCAATTATGATACCGTAATTTCTGGACTATAAGCTGCTACTTTTTTCACCCGCTTTGAACACCACGGCTTATACAATGCTGCGGCTAATTTTTAATTTTTGACAAGCAACCGAGTTTCATGCCGCCAAAACATTTAGCCTCATCACACCCAGGTGCTCACATAGCTCCCCAATACAGTACTGTATACGTCTCTCTTGTGGGGTGGATCCTCCTGAGGTAAAAAAACAAATCTGACAGGTCACAGTGGACCAACAAAACTTCTCCCCGTCTCCCGATTCTCTCCTCCCCTCCCTGTTGTGTCTCCGCCCCCTTGGGCATTTAAAATGGTACTCTGTTTGAGCTCGTTGGGAGGCTTGGAAGACTAGTGGCGAGAAGTGTGCAATGCGCAGGAGGAAGATGGACAGCAATCAATGACTTCATGGTAGGTTACTTTTTTTTTTTCAACCAGCCGTGTTACAGGCACTCTTTAGAAAAAAATACTGTACATGTTTGTGTATAATGCAGGTACTGTACGTTTACAAAAGTTAAGGAAGCCAAATCAATGTTTGCATTCAAGAGACTGGTCAAAATCAAATTGTTAAAGAAATATATATGAATCTATTTCAATGAGAAATGTATGAGAATTGGAAAATTGAGTGAGTTATTCATTTTGTTTTGTTATTTATAGAATATGGTTGTTTGGATATTTTATTAGATAATAAGGAGCAGATTTAATAATATTTTTTCTTCATCTGCTACCTTTCATTTTATATTTTATAATAATAATAATAATGAATTTAATTTATAACGCACTTTTCATTAATAAAAATCTCAAAGTGCTACAAAGTGCAACAAAAAGAAAAATCAAATAAAACAGGTGATAAAATCAAGTAAAATCAATAATAATATCAACTAAGATCAAAGATAAAATTATGTGGAGGCAGAATAGGCTTGCTTGAAAATAAAAATAAAACAAGTGATAAAATCAAGTAAAATCAATAATAATATCAACTAAGATCAAAGATAAAATCATGTGGAGGCAGAATAGGCTTGCTTAAAAAGAAAAGTCTTTAAGCCGTTTTTAAAGTCAACCAGTGACTGTGGAGCTCTCAGGTAGTTATATATATATTTTTTTTTTTTCTAATTACATATATGTTAATTGTTTTGTATTTCATTCTTATAAAATAAATAAATGAATAATTAAAGTTTAAAACAATATTTCTGTGTAAATATCTCATGCTAGAACATGAACACACATGACTCATAGACAAGTGCAGCCTGTGTATATGCAATAAATAAATAAATAAATAAATGTAGGGGGTGCAGCTTATATTCAGGTGCACACAATACAGGTAGTCCCCGACTTACGAGCGCTCTTACATACAAGGTCCCGGACTTATGAGCTGGCGAAAGAGAAGTAAATTTGTAAAAAATACAGCACTTTTTTGTGTTTTTAGATGAAAGTGTGTTAGCTAACCGTTTGGAAACACGTTTCCGACCATGTTTATGAACTAATATGAACGTTTTTGATGAAAAACGAGTGTTCGTAGTAGCGCTAGCATAAATGTTCCAACTTACGAGCGAAAATCCGGACTTACGAGAACACGTGCTTCGTGTTCCAACTTACGAATTTTCGTGTTACGAGCAACTCGCAGGAACGGAACTCGCTCGTAAGTCGGGGACTACCTGTAGTCAAGAAATTACGGTAATTTTGAACCATAGACTTGTGTGACTGCATTTCACGCTACCAATTCACAAAAATCATGGTTTGTTTTTGTGATCACAGCTTGCAAATCTATTTTCGGCCATGCACATTATTTTGCAACCCATCTCTTTCAACTTTATACCCTGGAGCACTTTCAGTGCATGCTGGGGCACATCTGGCAGGAATAATTGAGTAATATGAAATTGGCAGCTTCTCAATTATATCAGAATTGCAACTACTTCTCCAAACTGAGGTTGTTTATAATCTATCTGCTATTAAATGTTCATAAACTTTCCACAGAATCCCCATTCAAAAGATCTGATCTATCCGTCAACCAGACAGACTCTGTCAGAGATGGCCTCCCCGACTCAGCAGTGGTCAAAATGCTAAAACACAGATGACAGAAAAAAAGAGCAAAAACATGGATTTATAACAAATATTTCTGTTGTGGAAAGACTCAGCAGCAACACAGATAACACACGGTTTCCTATCGTCATGCAGCCTTAAAGCTGAAACAACGTTGGAAAGAGGAAGACAGGAGAGGAAGAGTGATGAAAGCTCAGACAACAACAATACAATCAATCAAACAGCCCCATTACACACTCATTACCACTAACACACGTGCAAATAAACACACACACGTGCACAAACTGACCCTATCTGTTTCTCTAGTCACTAATGCAGCCTGTAACCCATAACAGGGGGGGCTTTTGGGCTGTTGCCAGTAAAGTACATCCTGCTGATAGCCTTTCCTTAATCACGCTAAACACATGCTATTATGACACAACAGGATGTGGAGCTGCTGGAACTGCAGCCTCAAATAACAGACTTCCTTCTCTGATGTTTGGCTGGAGCCATAATGAGAAAACTGAATCCAGTTTATGTCAGAGTGTACACGCTTTATTGGCTTTTAAAATGAAACTGTAGCGGAGAATTTAGTGTTTTTATTTATGAGTACTGACCTCCAGCCTGCGCTCCACTCCAACGTAGTCTGCCTCCGGGGGGATCAGCGTGTGCAGCTCTGCCTCGTAGGCTCCCTCTCCTTGGTTTGCAGCAGTGATGGTCAGCATCACCAGGTTGTCATCTCCAATCACCAACTCTGTTCGATCCCTGTGATTTTATATTTGAATGGGCAAGAGCATGCAAACAAAAAAAACAACATTTTTTTTTCGAGGCACGAAAAACTAAACACTGCTGCATGCACCCAAAAAATATACGACTTTTGCAAATTTTCCTTTTACGACTCGGCTTCATGTGCAATCATCTGTAAAAAAGTTCAACTCCTTGAGGCCAGCGGCGTACAAGCGTGTATGCGTTAGTGCACGGCGAGAAGGGTGTTTACATAAAGCTGCCATTGAGATGCCGAACAGCTGGAAATGTGATCGCTAGCTCGCGCACACGCTAAAAGCTCACTAACACATGTTCAAATGGACTAGAATGTGAGCAAGTTCAATGTAAACGGTGCTCGTTGTTTGAGGAACCGCAGGCACATTTTTTTTTGTTTTAGTTCGCGTTTGTCTGAGCGTGCACAGGTTGGGGGTCAGAGGGCGTGAGTCTTACATGGTGGCAGAGAGGTGGAGGTCGGGGACGCAGACGTTGTCTTCGCCACAGTCCACAAGGATGTAAGCCTGAGAGGGACAGGGAGACGGGGAAAACGTGTAAGCAACAATGATGGCGAAAAACACAAACCCATACGGAGCAAGTGGGAAAGCTGATGCCAAATAAAACTAGAAAAGTCCAGCGTCTCTACTTTGACCTCACCCGTGGGTGTTTTTAAACGCGAAAACTTCCAAACCCAGAGGCCATTGTAACGAATAAAGCAAACAAACGTTTTGGACTTCTAAAACTAATTGGACACAGTTCGATCTCTAAGTGTCCAACATACTTCAGAAAGGAAATCCAAAATGATGAAGTACCTCGCACCAAAGCTCAGCCCTGGAAAATGTACAAGATCTTCATTTAAACACATTTGACAAGTGGAAAAGCAATCAGGAGGGTGCAGAGTTTTCATGTTTCACAAACCAATAAATAAAGAGGAAAATTGGTCCACAGCTGGGGTTTGTTGTGCTGCCAACTAATTTTTCATAATCTTCTTGATTATTACCCCCATTCATCAAACTGCGTTAAGAAAAATGTGGTTTAGGGGTTTCTCCTGGTGAAAATCTTAATATCAACTTAGTTAGCTTCAGGGAAGACTGGTTAATTTGTAAACTAACAGTGAAAACAGTTTTGAAGTAAAACTTTTGAACAGTATTTAGTTTTTATTCCTCTACACCATGAAAGGTAGATAGTCATGTACTGTAACTGTTTCTGTATGTATGTGTGTTTGTTTGTTAGCAAAATATCTTAGGAGCCATTGGACAGATGAAACTGTCAGTAGTGGATGTACATCCACAAGTGGTTAACTTTTGAAGTTGACTCGATTCAAGATGGCCGCAGCAGCTAATCAACCATAGCAAACACAAAAATGTCTCCAGCTAATAAAGTTTCACAGAGGTTGAGCTAAAGTTTGGTGTGGTAGTAGCTGTGAGTCATTCCCAACACATACTCCAAGCGCTAACAGATCACACAAGATCTTTGTTTAAAACCTTGGCAAGGCGGACGGATTACTGGCATTTCTTCAAGGAATACTAAATTAATTTTATTTGAGTTTTCTTAATAATAATAAAAAAATGTTCAATACAAAAACAACTTAGTGAAAAACAAAACAAACAAACGTTATTAGCAATACAGTTTTAAAAAAGAATACTCCACTCATGAACAGACGTGTTGCTCAAGAAGAAGTGACTTTTGCACAGAGTTAAGTTGCATTTCCATCCATCCATCCATCCATCCATCCATCCATCCATCCATCCATCCAGCGGTGGCAGGGCTCCGGGGGTGGATGAGATTCGTCCTGAGTTCCTTAGGGCTCTGGATGTTGTGGGGTTGTGTTGGCTTACGCGACTCTGCAATATCGCGTGGACATCGGGGGCAGTTCCCTTGGATTGGCAGACTGGGGTGGTGGTTCCCCTATTCAAAAAGGGGGACCGTAGGGTGTGTTCCAACTATAGGGGGATCACACTCTTAAGCCTCCCTGGTAAGGTCTATTCAGGGGTTCTGGAGAGGAGGGTCCGTCGGATAGTCGAACCTCGGATTCAGGAGGAGCAGTGTGGTTTTCGTCCTGGTCGTGGAACACTGGACCAGCTCTACACCCTCAGCAGGGTCCTGGAGGGTGCGTGGGAGTTTGCCCAACCAGTTTACATGTGCTTTGTGGACTTGGAGAAGGCATTCGACCGCGTCCCTCGGGGGGTTCTGTGGGGGGTACTCCGGGAGTATGGGGTACCAGGCCCATTGATATGGGCTGTTAGGTCCCTGTACGACCGGTGTCAGAGCTTGGTCCGCATTGCCGGCAGTAAGTCAGGCTCGTTTCCAGTGAGAGTTGGACTCCGCCAAGGTTGCCCTTTGTCACCGATTCTGTTCATAACTTTTATGGACAGAATTTCTAGGCGCAGCCAAGGTGTTGAGAGGATCCGTTTTGGTGGCCTTAGAATCGCTTCTCTGTTTTTTGCAGATGATGTGGTCCTATTGGCTTCATCAGATCGTGATCTACAGCTTTCGCTGGAGCGGTTTGCAGCCGAGTGTGATGCGGCCGGGATGAGGATCAGTTCCTCCAAATCCGAGGCCATGGTCTTGAGCCGGAAAAGGGTAGCATGCCCTCTCCGGGTCGGGGAGGAGGTCCTGCCCCAAGTGGAGGAGTTTAAGTATCTCGGGTCTTGTTCACGAATGAGGGAAAACTGGAGCGTGAGATCGATAGGCGGATAGGTGCAGCGTCCGCAGTGAAGCGGGCGCTGTACCGGTCTGTCGTGGTGAAGAGAGAGCTGAGTCGAAAGGCAAAGCTCTCAATTTACCTATATGCCACGGGGGGCCGTGACATACTTCCGGTAAAATGCCACACATCCCCGCCACTTCCGGTTCCCATCCACCTCCGTTGTTGCTAGCGTTAGCTCCTAGTAGTCTACCATGACAACGACCCAAAACGGGAAGCGGCCCCGCGCTACCGGCACTACAAGTGAGTACCGTTGTGTCCGCCCACCGGTGGGAACAGCCGTCCCGCGGGGGGGTTTCGGCGAACATTTATCGCAGCCATCCGTAGGGGGAATGTCGCCATAATTTTATATGGATTCATATGTGTATAGAGTTGTTATTGGTGTGTATGTTGATGTTTTATTAATTGTATTTAGTCATTTATGTTCGTGTCTTTCCCGCTAACCGGATGTGCGCCGTATGTGTAATGACCGCGGAGGAGCTGGAACGGAAGTCCGTGGCATATAGGCTATTTACCGATCGATCTACGTTCCCACCCTCATCTATGGTCATGAGCTTTGGGTTGTGACCGAAAGAACGAGATCTCGGATACAAGCGGCTGAAATGAGTTTTCTCCGCAGGGTGTCTGGACTCTCCCTTAGAGATAGGGTGAGAAGCTCAGTCATCCGGGAGGGACTCGGAGTAGAGCCGCTGCTTCTCCACATCGAGAGGAGCCAGTTGAGGTGGCTCGGGCATCTGGTTAGGATGCCTCCTGGACGCCTCCCTGGTGAGGTGTTCCGGGCATGTCCCACCGGGAGGAGACCCAGAGGAAGACCCAGGACACGCTGGAGGGACTATGTTTCTCGGCTGGCCTGGGAACGCCTTGGGATTCCCCCAGAGGAGCTGCTCCATGTGGCTGGGGAGAGGGAAGTCTGGGCCTCCCTACTTAAGGCCCCAGTATAGCTGTCCGTTGTGTCCAGCGCCGCTGGACTCGCGTGTGCTGCGCACCGGCAGTTCATTTATACTCTGTGCAAGTGCAGCTCTCTGGAGTGCAGGCTCCAGCAGCTGCAGCCGGGCGGAGCAGGACAAATTGAGGTCGCTGATTGGTCATTTGCTGACACGCGAGGCAGTTTATCAACGCGCGCGCGTAGGCGTAGTAAAATTTGACCTTGGCGCGTTCATGCCCGCGATCAAAGGCTTTTACCGCGGCGTTCACACGGCGTTGACACGACGTGCCGCGGCGCTCGGATTAACGCACAGCTATACTGGGGCCTTCAGGCTGCTACCCCCGCGACCCGATCCCGGATAAGCGGAAGAAAATGGATGGATGGATAAAAGACAAGATCATTCTAAAGAAGGAGAAATACTGTAATATGGTCTCTTGCCCAGTGTTTAAAAACTAAAACAGACTATGCAGGTCTATGTGATTTTTTTGTGTTTGTATGAAATCTCAGTTGTGAAGTGCATGTTGATGTAAAAGGTGACAGAGGACAGGGCACATATCCACCTGCTCTTGAAGGAAGGTGCTGCTGTACTGGTTGAGAACAGGTGGGAGTGTTTGGTCACGTGACGGTGGAGCCAGGCTGTAGTTCAGAGCCAGTGAGATGGGGGTCAGCTTGTCCCTGAACTCATCCTCCTCCTGTAGGCACAGACAAAAAGTGCGACACCAATCAGTTTTTTTCTTCTCAGGGTAAGTACAGCTGATTCCTCCTGGGGAGTCGCAGCTTCTCTCTGAGCAGCTCCGTCATCAGAGCCTGTCTGAGTGTGCAGGCTGGGATTTGTTCACCTTCAGATAAATCGTGTAGCTCAGACACGAACGTGGGCGGCTGTGACCGAGCATGAGGAGCCCGGTGCGCTGAGGCTGCTGGGTGTCCAGGAAGAGAACTCTCTTTACGCCACCCCTGGTGCCTTTCAACCAATCCAGCTCAAGCTCGGCTCGCAGATCTGGACAGAGGACAGCAATAAAGAAAAAGATCTGATGAACAGATAATGCTTAATTCCTAAATCCACCGCTTCTGACCCAATAAATAATCAGCGCCGATCTCTGTGTAGGTGTTAACCCTGTAGAGAATCATCAGACAGTGGAAACAATGTACCGGTACCTTCAGTGAGTTGTGTGCTCCATAAATATCTCCATGCTTTGTTTTTTCCCATCTGAATGTTGTTACAGAGCAGTAATTTGTCGGCAGGAAATACTATGGAGACGTACATTGGATCTGGCGCCGACTCTTTAATCACTCTTGACATTTTTCCTCCATCTCCCTCGTTCTCAAACAGAGCCACTGTGTAGAAATGCTTACCTACAGAGCTGGGGATCCCCACACCGCTCACCGCTGCACACACGTCCACCTTTAGGCTGGAGGAACACCAGAAAATGAATGAGAATTCACAGGATCTGGAAAGCTGCTGCAGTCTGTTCTTATTCAGACGTGTCACGAGCACGGATCGAGTCGTGAATACGCCAAGAAGCTCAGGTTATTTTCAAATTAATGATAATATATAAGGGCCCAGCATTCGCTGACAAAATCCATTTCACCTGCCACATTCCCTGCCTGAGTTTTAAACAAAGATCATCTTGTGTTGAGAAGGGACGGCGCTGTTTTGTTCAAACCTTGTAAATGACGTTCTGCACAATGTCACATACTACTGTGAGATCTGGTAGCTCTCAAAATGTGTGTGGAGAGTAACTCTCAGCTACTACCACACCAAAATGCTGCTCCTCTGTAGAATGGACTGAGTTTTTAGCCGTTTTTGTGTTAGTTAAGGATGATTAGTTGTAGAGGCCATGTTAGCTTGGGCTGACGCCAAAAATTAAAGGGTTGTAGATGGCCATTCAGTGATTACCTTGTGAGTTTTATTTAGACCTGTCCTATGGTTCAGGAGTTATTTTGTTAATGCTACAAAGAAACGAACACATGAGCAAACACCTCATTGCTACTTGGGCTTTGGGCGATAAAGATAAACCAATCTGGACTGAATTAAGTTAATTTTTTAGATGCTCTGATTGTTTGTATGCACTTTGTGGACTTCATATCCGCCTTCAACACCATGATTCCCCAGACCCTGATGGATAAACTACTCACACTAGGGCTACGCCCTTCCCTATACAACTGGGTCCTGGATTTCCTAACCAACAGGAAACAGTCTGTGAGGATACACAACTTCTCCTCCACCATAACCCTCAGCATTGGCTCCCTCAGGGCTGTGTGTTGAGCCCCCTCCTGTTCACTTTGCTCACATATGACTATACACACCTACCCATCCAGGTTGTCATATTGTAAAGTTTGCAGGTGATACAGCGGTGGTGGGATGCATCACAAACAACGATGAGTCCAGCTACAGGCAGGAGGGGGAACACCTGGAGAGCTTCACATGAATGTGAAAAAGACGAAGAAGATGATTGTTGATTTAAGAAGGAGCAAGCACACCTACCCCACACCCCACATTAAAGTATTTGTGGTGGAAGTGGTCTCTAGCTATAAGTACTTGAGTGTGCACCTGAATGACAACCTCAGCTGGAGCAACACCAACACCAGCCTGATCAAGAAAGCTCATCAGAGACTCTACTTCCTCAGGCAGCTGAGACGAGCTGGTCTGAGCAGCCCAGTCCTCACCTCCTTCTACAGGTGTGCAGTGGAGAGCATCCTGTGCTCCAGCATCAACGTGTGGCATGGAGGCTGCACAGCTGCAGAAAGAAAAGCTTTGCAGAGAGTGGTGAAGGCTGCACAGAAGTCTGTTGGAGTCAGTCTCCCCACCATCACATACACCTCCAGATGCAGGAAGAGAGCCACCTGCATCATGAAGGACCCCACTCACCCAGCACACACACTTTTGCCCCGCTCCCCTTAGGCAGGTGGTTGCGGAGCATTAGGTGTAGAACCACTAGACTGAGGAACAGCTTCTACCCTGAGGCTGTAATCCCTTATAGGAAAATCACTGTAACTTTAACTGGAGATTTGACACTATCTTTCAATCAAAAACTATATTTCAATCCTGTGTACTGTATGTCCTGTACATATTGCAGTTCTGACAATAAAGTTGACTTTGACTTTGATCTGTGCTGCTGATTATCCATGCTGTTGATTTCTTAACTTTAAGTTGCTGTATTCATACCAGTCTGTGTGCACACCATATTATATTACATTATTATTGTTTAGCGTACACACTGTTTCTTTTTTTAAACTTTATATTTTTGCAATTTTTTGGTGTAACTGGGACCTTGTGTACTCAATTTCATTCCACATCATGTACCACATGTGATGTGAATGACAATAAAGAACCTTGAACCTTGATCTTTTGATGTGGAAATCCATGAAATGTTTTGAAGAATTCTTCTTTTACTGGTTGCAAAGATCTGAACTATAACTCTAAATTGTATTATAATGACATTGTATTGCATTATAAATTGTATTATTATTACAGATGATAAATTGCATTATTTATTTCAGATGTCTCACATGCAAGCTCATTGGGAAAAAAAGAAATATACAATGTCACTTAAATAAATAAACTGCTTCTAAGCCTTTCTTCCTTCCTGCACTCCAGGGGGCAACAAGAATTAGTAGAGGCCCCTCTATTAGACACACAGATATGGGAGACTGGGAATCGTTTCTGCATTTCCGCCATTCACGTGTTTATCACCCCGTGTTGGTTTTTGTCTTATCACAATTTTGATCAACAACAGGAAAAGAACTCTCTCAGGGAGGTCTGGACCGTTTAGACTGCTTGAATCTGGGAAACCCTCCTGTTAGACTTTACAATATGAGGTGTGAAGTAAAACGTCTCGAGTCCTTATAGATTGTTTTGTTGCACAAAATCTGCACGTCGGTGTGTTTCACATTAGGGAAGGTGTGAACAGCCACAGTGCAGATGTAAGAGATGCTTGTGTGTTTGTTAATAATTAGGATTCTCATTAGATAGCATCGTAACGATGATTGGTTTGCTTTTATTAAGAACGTGTGTGGTGCAGATGTGAGTTAATACCATATAATAGTTAATAGTGTGATAAAATCCAAGATTCTGCTTTAAAAAATGGATTCCATACGTTTCAACCTCTCCAAAGTGGCTTTGTTTGCATTATAAGTGCAAGTTTTGGGAGTGTGTGATGTTAATCAAAGCTTTGAGTCATGCTTAAGTGTATGTTACACAGAAATGACCCTCAGGTTAGTCATTACTGTATGTAATTTGCCCCAAAATGCGTGTTCCAACATCCTACATGGTGCTAGATGACCCACCACCACCACCACACCCTGCACACAGTCTATAGTAAATTTCTTTATGCAACACCGAAGGTCTGCTTCAGACAAACCACAACACGAACATGCACCTTTGGAAGAGCTGACTGGAGAGCAGTTTCTGTGTCAGACAAGAAGGCATTGTGGATGGATTATTCAAAATGTTATGGATGGACTTAGATAAAACATCATGTTGGAGGCTGCTTCGATTTAGAAGAAACCAGAAACCAGATTCTGATCTGAATTTAATTTAACTTGTAACCCAGTTTTGGTACAAGTACAATATACAGCCTTGGAGGGCTCTTGTTTGTATTGTGACTTCCCTCTTTCTTATTTTTTTTATTTGGTCCAGTGTTTCATTTGACCCATATGCAGACATTTGGCATTTATTTGCACTTTTGAAACATGAGGAGCTGGGACAAAATGCTGAACAAATCAATTTCTTTTGCAGTAAAACTAGCCCTAATTTATGTGATTATCAATGATCATCTCTCCCCTGTGTACCAGCTCGTCTTTGTCCTTCTATCTAGCTCCAGGTGTGTGCATGTACTGATCAGTTACTACACAATAAATCACAAAACTAAGCATGAAGTTTTTTTTTTTTTTTTTTTTAATGTCCAGAGGACCAGACTTAACTTTTTTAGATAAGCATGAAGTTCTTGGAAAAAAGAAGGTTGTTTGAACTCAAATTAAGTGAATTTTGTAAAAGTTGTGAATGTAACGCAAAAAAATAATAAAAGTTTGTAGTTTTTATAAGTTTTTATAGACAGTGTCCAAAATCTGGAGTTCAGGGATCAGTTCATGTGTTCATTGAGCTGTCATTTCTAACCTGAACCCGGAACCCGCCCTGACCAGGAGTAGGGCCAGGCTAATGTGCTTAATGTGTGGGCCGGGCCGGTGGCGGGCCTTTGATTGCTTCAGCAAACTGACGATCCAAATATATGGCAACATGGCTTGCCATACCTTCACCAGCCGCCATTTGACCGCACACTGACCGGCTGGTTGAAAGAGGTAAAAAGTTCAGTTAAGCTTCAAATGGGACAGAAATAAGCGACCAGCACAAATGAAGCCAGTTGATTTGAAATGAACATTCATTCAGCCGCTGCACTCAGAGGACGCACGCGGCCGACGACCCAAACAGGTGAGATCCCAAAATATCCAACGTCAGAGCAGGGTCCGTGTCTGAATAATGCAGAATGCAGGCAGAAGCAGGGATTGAATGCGCTTTGACAGCCATGAAAGGACAAACACCCCCTCAGCTCCGATCTTCTGCCCCTTCAGCCATGTACGTCCTCAGACTGTTAATAACTACAGGTAGTCCTCGACTTACGGCGGTCTTGACTTACGGCGATTCGGTGTTACAAACGCATCTTATTAATTAAAAAAATGTTTTTGAAAAATTTAAAAATCTCATTTTAGGTGTTTAAATGATCTTGATTTTATGTTTACAGCACTTTGTTGCAGCTGTGGTTGTTTTAAATGGCTTTACAAATAAATTATTATTATTATTATTACTGTATTATTATTTTGAAGCCAATTACGCAGTTTTCGGCAGTTGTCGTTTAGCTTCGGTTACCTCCAGCTTCGACAGCCGGCTTTGGACAGACCATCTGTCCGATCAGAGGTTGCTTCGCTCGGATAGATGAGCTGGAAACGGTCGGTGAACTCTGGACGTATCAGGCGGACGAACGGCTTGGCGACCTGGGTGTTGGTGGCACCTGGAGCTAACAAGCTAAAACGCGGACGAACGGCTTGGCGGCCTGGATGTTGGTGGCACCTGGAGCTAACATGCATTGCTAACGCCAGCCCCACCGTGGACACGGAGCTGACGGGCAGCGGAGATGCCTGCTGCGGTCGGGAGCTTGCCTCGATGCTCCGCCTGGCAGCCTCAGACGTTGGTCGGACCCGGAGCTAACTGTCACGTTCAGCGGCCCCGCTGACCCATTAGGCCCCGCTGACCCTTTAGGCCCCTGACCCATTAGGCCCTGCTGACCCTTTAGGCCCCGCTGACCCTTTAGCCTGACCTTCTCCCTTTAGCCTGACCCTCTCTCCTCTCCCTTAGCCTGACCCTTCCTCTGCTGACCATCTCCCTTTAGCCTGACCCTCTCCCTCAGCCTGACCTTTCCCCTTTAGCCTGACCCTCTCCCTTAGCT
>JBBPBX010016122.1:0-21496 GCA_038048925.1 Garcialebias charrua | reverse complement strand
TATATGTATAAGGGTTGTGATGATTAAAACACTTCTGCCTGGAAAAGCACCACGGTGGCTCAGATGCAACTTAGTAAACAAACGTATACATTCATGACTATTCAAATATTCAAAGATCACTTCTTAGTAGGGGTAGAACATGTGGACTATGCACGTTCTCCATGAATGCGCAGGTTTTTATCTAGTACACTGGTTTCATCCCACAAAATAAAAACACATCTCACGCACCACTACAGTGAAATATGACTAGAGAAGCCACAAGATGAGATGTAGAGATAGGAAAACCAAACTTGGCAGATAATTTTGTTAGCTCCGATTGCACAACTTCAACATTGACTCACACATGCTGACATGTAGCATCTGTATTTACTTTCATAAACACAGCATGCTGTGTGTGATGTCACATCGTCTGCATTCAAATCACTTCAAGGCCGTAGACCATTTGTGTTGCAGTCTAACAGCAATCACATTTATACAAAGTATTAAGATGTAATCAACCACACAAAAAACTAATTTCTGAGAGTTCAAAATTGAGATAGACACCAGTACCCTGTGACTCTACATGGAAGCAGAAAGAAAATATGATGGATGGATGGATGGATGGATGGATGGATGGATGGATGGGTGGATGGATACAAGTATGGATTCAGGGATGGATGGATGGATAGATGGATGGATGGATGGATGGGTTCAGGGAGGGCTGGATGATTCAGGGATGATAGATGGATGGATTGGATGGATGGATGGATTGATGGATGGATGATTGAGGGATGGATGGAGGGATTCAGGAATGATTCAGGGATGGATGGATGAATGGAGGGATGCAGGGATAGATGAATGGATGGATGGATGGATGATGGATGGATGGGTGGATGCAGAGATGGATGTATGTATGAGTGGATGGATGGATGGATGGATGGATGGATACAGGTATGGATTCAGGGATGATGGATGGGTGGATTCAAGGAGGACTGGATGATTCAGGGATGATGGATGGATTGGATGGATGGATGGATGGGTTCAGGGAGGGCTGGATGATTCAGGGATGATAGATGGATGGATTGGATGGATGGATGGATTGATGGATGGATGATTGAGGGATGGATGGAGGGATTCAGGAATGATTCAGGGATGGATGGATGAATGGAGGGATGCAGGGATAGATGAATGGATGGATGGATGATGGATGGATGGGTGGATGCAGAGATGGATGTATGTATGAGTGGATGGATGGATGGATGGATACAGGGATGGATTCAGGGATGATGGATGGATGGATTCAAGGAGGACTGGATGATTCAGGGATGATGGATGGATTGGATGGATGGATTGATGGATTGATGGATGGATGGATGGATGGATGGATGGAGGGATTCAGGAATGATTCAGGGATAATGGATGGATTGGATGGATGGATGGATGGATTGATTGATGGATTGAGGGATAGATGGATGGATGGATGGATGAATGGAGGGATGCAGGGATAGATGAATGGATGGATGGATGGATGGATGGATGATGGATGATGAATGGATGGGTGGATGCAGAGATGGATGGATGTATGAGTGGATGCATGCATGCATGGATGATGGATGGATAGATGGATGCTGGTATGGATAGAATGATGGATGGATGGGATGGATGAATAGTATGGATTGATGGATGAATGGATGGATGGATGGATGGATGATTGGATGGATGCATTCAGGGATTAATGGATGGATGGATTCAGGGATGATTCAGGGATTGATGGATACAGAGATGGATGGATGGATGGATGGATGGATGGATGGAGGGATTCAGGAATGATTCAGGGATAATGGATGGATTGGATGGATGGATGGATGGATTGATTGATGGATTGAGGGATAGATGGATGGATGGATGGATGAATGGAGGGATGCAGGGATAGATGAATGGATGGATGGATGATGGATGATGAATGGATGGGTGGATGCAGAGATGGATGGATGTATGAGTGGATGCATGCATGCATGGATGATGGATGGATAGATGGATGCTGGTATGGATAGAATGATGGATGGATGGTATGGATGAATAGTATGGATTGATGGATGAATGGATGGATGGATGGATGATTGGATGGATGGATGCATTCAGGGATTAATGGATGGATGGATTCAGGGATGATTCAGGGATTGATGGATACAGAGATGGATGGATGGATGTGTGGATGCAGGGATGAATGGATGGATAGGTGGATGAATGGATACAGGGATGGATGTGTGGATGCAGGGATGGATGGATGAATGAGTGCATGCATGCATGCATAGATGATGGATGGATGGATGGATGGTTGGATGGATAGAACATTCTTTTGATGTCTGTCTCTGATATTAGCTGATCTTTCCTTAATTTGTTTCAACACTTCTACGTATTTGATCATTTTCAAACGACATTTTACTTTACATTTGTTCATTTTGGGCCAATTCTGGGTCAGCATCATCCAAGCATATACGTTTTAAAAATAAAAATAAATCTTTTTGTTTTTTTCTCTCTTTTGTTTTCTATTGTTTATTGTTTGTTTGTTTATTGTTTAATGAAATTCTACCACTGCTGTTCATTGTTCTTTAGTTTTAGCAGGTCGCCTTCGTAAATGAGCCCATGAGGTTCAAAAGATTTACCTGACTAAATAAAGGTTGAATGAAAAAAAGCATATACGTTAAGTTTTTGAACAGAAATCTTAGCAAATAAAACTTTTCATGGCATCATGACACTCTGGAACTAACAGCTTGTCACAAATGTCCATTTTAATATTATTTTTCATTTAGATAAATATCAAAAGCAGAACACAACAGGACTAAAAGTTTGCCTATATCAGTCATGGTAAGTAAAAGAAAAGTTTCAGACAAACAAAATCACTCAGTCCTCTGAGTCAAAAGACCAGAAATAACTTAAGAGTCAAACAATATGGGCAAAGAGCCCAAAATATTCAGTAATACTTAAAAATATCCAATAACATTAACTTAATTCAAATCTAAATTAGGATGTTCAGATAAGCTTACAATTGAACTTGGTATCAAAACCAGGATGGGAGAAAATCTACACTATATCTAGTGACATATTGTGATATCCCTGTGAGGGAACAAACAAACTGGCCTTGTAGCTAAAATTGGAAAGCCACAACTACAACAAGCACATCATCAGGAGCAGGAAGTTGTTTTTTATTTGTTAAAAATTAAAAAAGACTTGTGGACTGTGTGTTTTACCACCAATCTATATGGAAGATTCAGCATTTCTGAAAAAATTAAATAAAAGTCCAACCAGGAAATGTTGATAACACTGACAAAGAATTTGAACCAGTCAAAGGATGATGACGAATGACAGTCGCATTTAGCATGCTCCACATGCCCAGTGGTGGTATGGGAAGCTTTCTATAGACGGCACCTGCTCACTTAACTGGTGTCTCCAGGGCAGTGTGTGTGAGTGTGTGTGTGTGTGTGTGTGTGTGTGTGTGTGTCAGAGGGGAACTCCCCATTGGACAGTTCATGACCGTTAGGAGCCGCAGGAGGCTTTCAGTGCTCTACAAGGCAGGGGGGGGACCAGGCCTGCCAGTGCACAGCAAACCCTCCCTCTTTAATTCATCATGTCCCGGGGCGAACAAGTTGACCCCAAGGTATGGCGCTCCTCACGCCTACCCACGGCCATGTCTCGCGACAGGAAGAGCCGTTTGCCATATGGGAGGGCCAACAGCCCGGCTAAGACCGACCCAGCTCATAGGTAGTTATAGTTTGTTCTGAGTGTCTCTGAGTGTCAGGCTTTGGATTTTTGTTATGTTTGGGAGGATGGACTAGTGTCACTGGCAGCATGAACTGGTAAATTCCTTAATGTTTTTCATTTATGTTATTTGACTTGGGTTAGTAATTAATCTTTTTTTATTATTATTATTTTAAGTAAAGTTTAATTGAATAATATGAGCTCTTTACTGACCTCTTTAATGTTATATCAGTGAGAATTGTGACTTACGTTATTATTTCTTTAAAGTTTATTTAATAAAAGGAGTACTTCACAATAAAACCCCAAATATGTATGGCTGTTACAATATATTTTTATGTAAAACAGCTATGCCAGTCTTTTAAGGAAACTGTGCATTCTAGAATTTATATTGTTGTGAAAGTAAACTTTCCTCTAATAACTGGGTGTCACGATCCTTGGGGTTTGAACCCAAATGCAGGCAGGATGATTGAGGCAGGAGTTCTTTTCTTTTAAAATAAAAATGATTTACAGGTATTTCTAAACAACAAAACAAAAGGCTGGCATGGCAGCAAAAACTTACAGACTGTGATCAGGCAGGCAAACAGGACGGGTACAGATTCAAGCAGAAACAGGAATGGAGGAGGACCGTGTTGTCTGTGATAACAAAACAGAAACAATGACTGGACAGTTTGGAGGTGGATGGCAGGAGTTTAAATACAGAGCTGAACAGGTGCAAGGAATGAAGGCTGATTGCTGTGCTTAGGCTTGAGGGGGTGTGGTGAAATGTTGATTGACAAGAGTAGCTGTGAGCAATGACAGATGGGTGATAAGCAAAACACAGTAGGGAAACAAACAATGGCATGAGGGGCAGAAGGTGTGAGTGGATGAGAGGTCAGCGGAGCACGTGAACAGGTGAGTGGAATCAGGACTGAAAACAATAACAGAGACTATGGAGAGGAGAACAGGTGAACTAGATGAAATCTGATGTAGACTGAGCAGAGGAGGCATGGTGCAGGGAGACAGGAGCTGAGGAAGGGTGACAGGCATTACTGGGATGGATAGTGAAAACTAAACAGGACTGTGGACAGAAGGGGCAAAAACATGACAGAAGGGAGTGAGTGTGAGGCAAGGCTAATGGGAGGGGGGGTCAGCGGGGGCCGCTGACCGTGACATGGGATGGCTGAAAATTCATCTTCCATCGTTGGCCATCTTTTGGCTCCACCACTGTGTTTCGTCATGGATAAAAGTTACAAACACCCACCATTCAAACCCATCAGCAACAGGGGACATCAGTGTGCTGCTTGTTTAAATTGTAAATCTGTGCATTTAGAATGATGTTTTATTATTATCATTATTATTATTATTAATAATAATGACCTAAAGTTTTACAATGAATTGGAATCTGTTGTCATGCAAATCATGAAGTGGCATACTGCTAGGATAGTTCCTTTGGACAAATCAGGTCACAAACCCATCACAGTTGTTGGTAACTGGTCTACAGATGTTTATTTCTGTATTTTACAAATAGCTTTATTTATGTTTATGTATGGAATGATTTTTCAAACTGATACACTCAAATATACAAGTCAATCTGTGTTCTGTCACTTGTGGTCATGAGCTTTGAGTAAAATGACTAAAGGCATGAAACTGTGAATACAAGCAGCTGACGTGAGCTTCCTCCAGAGTGGCTGGGTCCACCTTTAGGAGAGGAGTTCTGCTCTTTGGAAAGAGCTAAGAGGTTAAGAGTTGCTCCTCTGCATTGAAGTGGTAAATGGACTGTACTCATAAAGCACCTTTCTGTCTTATCAAGACACTCAAATGTATTTACAACACAATCTGTGCCTCATTTATCCATTCATACAGCACTCTGCTAGATCTCTCTACAAAGACTAACCAGTGCTAGAAAAAGTACATCACATTCATACATCGATGGGACACACATTGAAGGCAATGAGAGGCTCACTGTTTTGCCCAGGGACACTTCCACATGTGACTGCTGGTGGAATCGAACCCCTAACTCTTGCATTGGAGGACTACTGCTCTAACCACTCAGCCACAGATGCCCATGAAAGGAGCCAGTTGAGGTGATTTAGGTATCTGGTAAAGATGCCTTTTGGAATCCTTTTAAGAAAAACATTTCCAACATGTCCCACTGGGAGGAGACCTTGGGGTGGACCCAGGACTTAGTGTTGCATCTCACAACTGGTCTGAATACCTTGTGATGAACTGGAGAAGGTAGCTGGGGAGAGGAGGTCTGAGGATCTGTGCTTAAGGTGTTTCATAACTGACCTAGCCTGGTTGTAAATAAGCAGGAGATGGATGAAGAAAAAAGATGAAGAAAAAAACCCCAAAATACCTAGATTGAAAATGACTTGCAAAAACGCAATAGAAAGTTATGACCTCTGCCATCAATTTCATCTTGTAAATCTGAGATCAAACAGTGAAACTGTCCAAATTGTATTGTGGGAATGCTGGGATAGCAGGGACTGATGAAGTTGAGTTGATGGTAGGATGGATGGGGCTGAATACAGGACAGCCTAACCTGTTGGAGGCTGCAAAAGACTTGGGACGTAGGTCGAGGTTCGCCTTCCAGCAGGACATGGACCCAAAACAACAATGGACTGTGTTAGATTAGTGTATATTAAAGTATTAAAATGAACCCGTCAAAGTCCAGAGATAAATACCACTGAGAATTTGTGGCAAGACCTGAACAATTTCATTCAGACACACTCCATCCAATATGAGTGAGCTTCAGCTATTTTACAAAGAATGAGCAAAGGTTTTACTCTCAGCTTGTAGAGACAAATTGTAAAACACTTAAAGTTGGAATTGATGCAAAGGTTTCTGCAAAGGCATTGCGTCTTAAAACAAATGTGCACTAAGACTTGAGACTATTGTCCTGCTGCATGCTCAATAATCCAGATAGAAAAATCTAACAAGGCTAAGTCAGGTCCTCTGGATGGATTCTTCTTTGTTGAACCGTTTCACCTTTTATCCAAAAGACTTCTTCAGTCCCACTGAGGAAGTATTTTGGATAAAAGATTACACGTTTCAACAAAGAAGAATCCATCCAGAGGACCTGACTTAGCCTTGTTGGACTTTGAGACTATCCAGCCATCCATCCTTTATCTTTACCTGCTTCTTCCTTTTTGGGGTCATTGGTGCCCATGTCCAGCCATCACTGTGCAAGAGGCGGGGTACACCCTGGACTGGTCTCCAGTCCATCACAGGGTGACTTTGAAACTACTATTTGTGACAAGGTTTTTGAAAACTATGTATCTTTTTTTTTTTCCGTTCATTCACAACTAAGTGCTATTTTGTGTTGGTCTACCGCATAAAATCCCTGTCAAATATAAAATTTGTGCTTGTATCATTAAATTTTTTTGAAAATTTCAAGTGGTAATAAGCATGTTTAGTGCAGTGTTATATATAAAACTATTGCGCAAATTGTTAAAAAGTCATGGAAACAGCAGCACCTTTGCCTCACAGTAAGAAGGTCCTGGGTTCAACAGCTGGTTGGGACCCAGGGTCTTCCTGTGTGGAGTTTGTGTGTTCTCCTCTTGTTTGTATGAGTTTTCTCCAGGTACTCCAGTTTCTTCCCACAGTCCAAACGTATACATGTTTAGGCTGCCTTCAGGAACAGGCCTCCCTTGCAAAAGAGATCTGTGATCCCAATGGGATTTGCCTGTGTTGGCATGACCATCTAGTGTGTTCCTCCATCAAACTTGATTTGAGAAAAATAGTGCCAGGGCGTGGCCAAAGACATGGTGCAATTACTGTACTGTATTTTCTGTTGTACACATCACCCTGCCCGATAACACATTAGTCCATATTTCTCTAATGAGGTGGAAAAATCCATAAATATGTTGCTTGGCTGTAAACGTTGCATCTATGGTGCATCACCACTGACGCATCATGTTTGTTACACGTCACTGCTGACCTGGAAATGTGGGCCGGTGTTGTGCCAAAAATCGATGGGCTGCCAAATAATAATAATACTAATAATAATGAATTCAATTTATAACACACTTTTCATTAGTGAAAATCTCAAAGTGCTACACACATTGAATGCTACACACATTCATACTCCGGTAGCGGCAGACTACCATGCAAGGTGCTTTCCAGTCCTACCGGGAGCAACTCGGGGTTAAGTGTCTTTCCCAAGGACACAACGGCACATGGTGTGGGGAACCGGGATTTGAACCGCCAACCTTCCGATTGGGGGACGACTGCCATTACCACTACGCCACGGCCGCCCCAAATGGCGGCTGTGGGAGTGTGCACGGGAGGACTTTAACAAGAATTTAACAAGATTAACACTTAAAAACAATTATTTGTTTGCTCGAAATTATAGTAAAGGTATGTCTCAGTCTAACGTTTGCTTAATACAGTAAATGCACTTTGACGGTCAAATGAGCTGCAATTCAAAACCCGATACGCGGAAGTAAACACGTGCATGAGTCGCTGTACAAATTTAACAAGATAAACACCTATACAATTATTTGTTTGCTCAAAAGTATAGCAAAGGTGTGTCTCAGTGTAAGGTTTGCTTAATAAATGCACTTTAATGGTCAAATCAGCTGCATTTCAAAAATAGTTTGTGCTCCCAGGAGTTTGCAGACAGGGAGGAAAAAAGGAAGGAGGAACGCTACTCATTTAATCAAAATTTAACAAGAAAAGCACCAATTGTTTGTTTGCTCAAAATTATAACAAAGATTTGTCTCAGTCTGTTGTTTGCTTAATAAAAATACTTTAATGGTCAAATTAACTGCATTTCACCGGGGAGGTGCAGCTGGATTCATGGTCGGTCCAAGCAGCGAGCAGAACTATGCTGGGGAGTCTATGGCAAGCCTATTGTATCATTATTTATGAGAAAAAAGGGGCAGATATTATACGAATTATTTTCTGCTCTCTGCTACCTTTCATTTCATTGTATTGGTTTTCTTTTCTTTTTGTTGTTGTTGTAAATATAATTGTTGTAAATATAATTGTTGTAAATATATAATTAATTTGTTTTTAGGTTATGAAATGAATAAAGAATTATTATTATTATATTATTATATTAAAATATGTTGAAGATTCTCAGTCATCCAGGATATGGTAAATTCAAAAAAAGTTCAGGAAAAAATCAATAAAGTATAAAGTAAAGTATAATAAATAAAGTCCAGTTGTTTTTGTCTTGAACTTTTTGAATTTGTCATTATAGCCACTTTTACTTATCACATGATACAAGGTATGTCTTACTGCTACTACTACTCTGCTGCCATCAAGTGGCTGAATGTGGTACTGCTTTAAAAATTCAGTCAGAATGAATGAAAACGGTCATATCTCAGCCAAAAACTGGTTTATAAATATGGGGGGGAAATCCATAAATATGTCGCTTCGGCCTATAAGTCACAGGGCATGTAAATTATGCAAAAAAGTGTAACTTGTAAAGCGGAAAATACAATATTTGTATTGCAGTAGTAGTTGTACAAGTAGTAGTAGGCGGTGAGTTACACTTCCCAATCCAGTCACATACTAATAGGTTGTGTGGGTCATGCAGAGAATAGCGGGGTCATTAACCAGTTGGAAGGCAACCTTTGTTGAAACTTTACTGTTAAGTGAGTGAAAAGGTTACAAAATGCAGACCAGTTTTAATTTGGCCTTGTAAGAGGCAGTTCCCCAAATAAAATGATGCCTAAGATAAACTAAGTAACATCTTTGTGAGTCATAGTTGACACTTTTGACCCATCATGGCTTACAGGATGTATTAAAATACTTTTGGAAAAGGCTTTATCAGTGTAAACCTGAAGAGCCATACCATGACTCACTGTGACGCCCCTCGTCCCGTGGGCATTTCCTTCAACTCTGCCCCGTGGGTTGTGTGTTTTGGGGTTTTCTTCAGGCGATGCCACCACAGAAGACTTTGTGAAAGTTCTTCTGGCCGTGTTATAAATGGACTTATTGCCTTAGTCATACGCTTGTGGTTTCAAACATGTGCGAGCCATCATGGGGGAAAAAATCAAAGATATGTGTCCTGGCATGCTATGGGATTTACCACATGCTTCTTGTTTTTCTTTCACCTGGCTCTCATTCGTTTTTGTCTGCCTGTGTTCACTCATATTATTACACTCAGTCTTGATTTTAGAAAAATGTTGCCAGCTAACGCTTCTCATCTTCTGCTCTGTTCACAGTCTCACAGCACGATATGCAAGTCCTCCGGGCCACAGCGGAATAGGGTCGCCGCAGAAGAAAAACACAAGGTAAACTATCAAATATGTCTACAAACGTCTTGCTTCTCTTCTGTAATCTGAATATCACCCACCCCTGAAAGGTAACAGTGAACAATAATGCTTTTATCTTTGGGTGTGTGAGCGCATGTGTCTGATTGTTGCCAAGATGTCTCGTGAACCACTGCACGCATTTTAATGAAACTTGCACACAGTTTGTGAAGTCTTTACAATTTTCTATTTTTCTGCATGAATAGGACTTAAAACATTCGATTTTGGCACAAGTCCTAAAAGTAGACAAACAGAACCCAGTTAAACAAATGAGACAAAAATATTTTACTTGGTCATTTATTCATTGAGGAAAATGATCCAGTATTATATATTTAGGGACGTTCTACCTCAATCCAGGGAATTAGATTATGGAATGGCTTGGAGAATGTAGTTAAAAATGCCAAGTCACTGTTTACATTTAAGAAAATGATCAAAACGAATGTGTTAAAAAAAATGAAATAGCGTAATGTGTATTGTATTAGTTAGAAAATTAGAAAGAGTTAGTCATTTTGTACTGTTGGTTGAAGATTATTATTGTTTAATCTGATTGTTGGAAAAAAGGGGCAGATATAATAAGATTTATTCTTCTTTCTGCTACCTTTCATTTTTTTATATTTTGTACATTATCATTTATGGGATTGTCTTGTATTGTTTCTTTTGTAAAAAAAATGAACAAATTTAATAAACATAAACATAAACATATTTGTGAGTGGTAAAAGTATGTGAACCTTTGTTTTCAGTATCTGGTGTGATCCCCATGTGCAGTAATAACTGCAACTAAACATTCCCAGTAACTGTTGATCAGTGCTGCAGACCTTGGAGGAATTTTAGTCCATTCCTTCGTACAGAACAGCTTCAACTCTGGATGTTGGTGGTTTCCTCACATTATCTGCTGCATCTGGTCCTTCCACAACATCTGGATTGGATTAAGATCAGGACTTTGACTTGGCCATTCCAGAACATGAACTTTATTCTTCTTGAACATTATTTGGTAGAACATCTTGTGTGGTCATTGTGTCGCTGCATGACCCACCTACCTTCTCTTGAGATTCAGTTCATGAACAGATGTTCTGACATTTTCATGTAGAATTCTCTGATATAATTCAGAATTCATTGTTCCATGAATGATGGCAAGCCGTGCTGGCCCAGATGCAGCAAAACAGGCCCAAACTATGATACTACCACCACCATGTTTCACAGATGGGATAAGGTTCTTGTACAGGAATGCAGCGTTGTCTTTTCTCCAAACATTATTTCTCTTTTAAACAAATGTTCTATTTTGGTTTCATCTTTCCACAAAACATTCTTCCAACAGTCTTCTGGTTTGTCCACATGATCTTTATCAAACTGCAGACGAGCAGCCATGTTCTTTTTGGAGAGCAGTGTCTTTCTCCTTCAACCTGTTATGAACACCATTGCTGTTCAGTGTTCTCCTGATGGTGGACTCATGAACATTAACATCAGTAAATGTGAGAGACCTTCAGTTGTTGGAAGTTACCCTGGAGTCCTTTATGACCTCTCCAACTATTCCACACCTTGGAGTGCTCTTTGTTGGTCCATCACTCCTGGGGAGGGTAACAATGGTCTTGAATTTCCTCCATTTGTTCACTATCTGTGTGACTGTGGATTGTTGGAGTCCAAACTCTTTACAGATGTTCTGTAACATTTTTCAGCCTGATGAGCATCAACAACTGTTTTTCTGAGCTCCTCAGAAATCTCCTTTGTTCCTCCATGATCCACTTCCACAAACATGTGAAGAGAAGACTTGGATAGATCCTGTTCTTTAAATCAAACAGGGTGTCCACTCACACCCGATCATCATCATTGACTGAAAACACCCGACTCTAATCTCACCTTCAAATTAACTGTTAATCCTAGAGGTTCACAAACTTTAACCATCACAAATATATAATATTGGATCATTTTCCTCAATAAATAAATGACCAAGTATAATATTTTTGTCTCATTTGTTTAACTGGGTTCGCTTTATCTACTTTTATGACTTGGGGGAAAATCTGATGATGTTTTCGGTCATATTTATGCAAAAATATAGAAAATGATAAAAGGTTCACAAAGTTTCAAGCACCACTGTGTATCTGGATACCATTCAGAATCAGCCTAATTCAACAAGCCTTCCAATGAACTCTTTTTTTTTTTAAAGGTAGTTAACAACACAACAAAACAAGTACAAACAAGTATGGCAATTTACAGTAGTTTGAGTATACATAGAAGGCATATTAGAGGCAGACTTAAAAATGAGAACATAAGGGCAGATTAATATAAAATGAAAATAAATAAAATAATACTGTATATATATATAATAATTAAATACAAGAGGATAATGATTTAGAATCAACATGTATTGGTGGGCAGTTCCGTCAATATTTCAGTTAGGTATTAATATGTATCAATGCATTTCAGAGATTTTAAATATAACTGGAATTCAAATAAAAATATGTTAAAGAATGGGGATGATTTTAGCACTCTGTTTATGAATAAAGAATTTCGCCAAACAGAATATCACATTAGAAGAGAGTTCTATTTTTTTGCTTTTCAGTAAAACTCCAAATGTTATCATATCTCTAGAAATAGATTCAGGAAGTATAATTTTGTGTTTGATCATCTTTCTAAGCAATTCCAAAATATTTTGGTTTGATTGCATTCATTAAAAAATAGGGTCTGTTGTTTCTATATCTTTTTCACAGAATGAACATTTATTATCATCGATGTTAAAACGCTTTCTTAGTAGCTCTTTGGAGGGGTAAATTTCATTTAAATTTTTTAAATGTGTTTCTTTAGCTTTCGGTTGTATGGGAAGTGTTAAATATAAAGTTCTCAACCTTTCATTAGATTTTCTTTCAAATTTGCAGAGTATGTTATTTTTATTTATTTTCCCAGGGAATAGAGATTCATTTAGACAGTTCCTCATTGTGCAGTTATTGATTTTTTTGTCAGTGAATAAAACTCCATTAATAAATAGAGTGTGTAATTGTGGGGTTATAGGATGATATTCCATTTTATTTTGAGTCTGATTAATAAATTGTTTTGGCAATGCTTTAAATAGTCTGTTGAATTCAGGTTTTGGGGGAAGGAATTTATGTTTGGCGCAGAATTGTTCATAATTTAGCATATGACCATTAGCATCCATTAAGTGTACAATAGACCAAATGTTCTTCTCCATCCATTCTTTATAAAATAATGACTTGTTGCAGTATAGTATGAATCTATTATTCCATATAATAGTGGAGTGTGGTGAGTAATTATGTACATAGAGCATTTTCCAGTATAATAACAGTTTTCATTCAACCTTTATTCAGTCAGGTAAATCTTATTGAGCCTCGAGGGCTCATTTACGAAAGCGACCTGTTGTTTATGGAACTCTGATAGTTTAATGGGTAGTTTATGAATATTAAAATCAGCTATAAGTAGCAGTTTTAGACCTTCCAATGAACTCATCTTAACTAACACAAAAGTGAAATAATGAGCCAAAATATGCTGTGGTAGTAACTGAGGATCTTCTCAGCAGACACTTTGAGGGCGACATTTTGCAATATCACATGAGACTGTGATTAGTGGCTCACAAGTCAAGTTGCAGTGCCTTCTGTTTTGGCTTGTCTGCTCCGTCAGACATGTCGAATTTACACAAAGTTTCTTATGATAGCCTACTCCAAATTATGATCACCACCAGGAGGTCAAAGGTCAGCAGTCAGGGTCAGAAAGACAACGCCTGATGGGGGTTTAATAATTTGCTTCAAGATACTTCAGCAGCTGTTCGTCGTGTCAGCTCGAACTAATCCTTCAAAATAAAAGACCGACCTCTTTAAAGTGCCAAATGTTCATGGTGTTTTGCAGGACCTTTACAGAAGAGATGCAGCCTGCTTAAAAATAATCACCTGACATGTCATGGCCTGTAAATAATATGAAAATAATCACCTGACATGTCATGGCCTGTAATAATATGAAGAAAAAAAAATGAAAAAATACATCTGTGCTGTATCAGGGCCAATACATATGAATCTGTGGAAATGTTAAAGCCTAGTCTTACTTGAGGGGATGCATTTCATCGGCCACCTTTTTATGTCACCTAAAGTCAAATCAACATGAGAAGGGACAGAGTTTTAGCCATTGTGGTCAAACCAAATCTCAAGTTTCTGAGAGATCTGTTCATGCTCAAAGTGTGCTTTCAAGATGACTCGACTACTACTGCACAACATTTGATCGCAAAGTTTGCAAAATTGACTGTGTTGGAGACAATTTTGTATTGACTTGTATTGATTAGCTGTAAAGGCCATCCTGAATTACTGTACCTTCAAAAGGTAACTGGTTGTAGATGTACAAACAATCATTACTTTCTGAAAGTTTTTTTTTCAGGGATTCATGACATATTTTGCAAATAAACAAAGGATTAAAGCCAACAACTACAACACCAACATTTTTAAGCAAATATGTTACACAAGGTAAAGCATTAAGAGTATGAGCAGCGAATTAGTCTCAGCTACTTCTACACCAAAATGTATCCAATATTTGTAAAATTGACTCACTAAACAGCTATTATTGTGTTTCCAAAGATTAAGTTTCTGTGCTAATTATTTTGAATTGTACTGCTCCCAAAAGTTAATCATGCATGAATATAGACCCAATTATTAATTTTGCTAACGTTGAAAAACTCTTTTTTTTCTCTCCATTTAAAGGTGGGGTATGTAACATTGTAATGTAGTCTGTAACTTTTCAAACAATATATTTTTAACATATTTCTTCACTCTGTCACTATCTATTGACAGACTGATGTTAGACAAAGTAATCTCTGAAAAAAACTATAGTCCCCTTGCTTCTCTATCAGCATTTATAAAAACACTGAAAACACAAGAGTGACCAGGACACTGACAGCCAATAAAAACAGAGTTGTTTGTCACGCCCCAACCCACGCCCCCACCTGTCCCAGCCGCAGCTCGTTCTCATTCAAAGGATTGCAAAGCGATGCAGGACTGTTTTTTATGTGACACAAAATGTATTAAATATCCCTTCTTTATCCCAGAGCTGGACTTTTATTTAGTTTTTTTGCCAAAAGTCAAGTGATCGCTTCATCCTTCACTGACGAGGAAATGGATTTGTCACGACTCACGAGCGAATTAAAACATGTCCAACGTTGCTTCGTGAACCTCTGCTGATGTCTTCTGGTTTTTGTGTTGTAGGATGAGTGATTCGTGGTTTTATTATATTTTTTAAACAGTTATATTATCATATAAACACAGAACTTCGGAGCGCAGAGACAGGAGGAGGTGGAGCATTCCAGACATTCCAGACCAGCGCTGACAGACATGAGGAAGTCACGAGCGAATTAAATCATGTCCAAACGTTGCTTCGTGAACCTCTGATGATTTCTGCTGGATTTTGTGTTGTAGGACTAGCGCTCCATGGTTTTATTTTATTTTATTAGAAGGTTTTATTACCATAAACACAGAATATCGCAGCGGCTCTGAGCAGACACACAGCAGGGGGCGGAGCAGATCCCAAGTTCAGCGGAGCACTGTGGCATTCTGCTCCCTCCCCTCAGAGCCATATATAGCTCTGAGAGGAGGGAGCAGAATGCTTTTCTGCGCTGAAAATATTTCTAAGTCCCAGAGTGTTCAAATATCGCAGACCCTACCTTTAATAGGAAAATTTCTGTTCCAACAAAATTCTGAACATCCATGCCTCAACACCAGGTGGCAGTATTGTCTGCATTAAAAACATTAAATGGCAGAGCAAGAACATTCTTAGATCAGCTTTATATTCTCCCAAAACAATGGTAGCTCTTTTTTCTTCCTTTACTATTTAAAATGTGCTCCTAGTTATTAGTTTTTACTGCTTTTTATCACACGATCAAAGATTCATTAAGGCAGGATTACTGAAACCAAGACAGGTGTAGAATATCTGGTAAAATTAACTTCATTGTTATTTTGATTTCTAGGAAACAAAGAGATAGTTGGCATTTGTGAAACAGGCTATTTCATTTTTTAGTCCTGTTTGGGTTTCTTCTCTGCTTTCAAGAAGGCCCAGTTAGGATATCCACATTTCTCTAGAGCCTGTTTTGTGTGTGATTTCTCCTTCTGTCTGGCTGCTGAGTTAGTGGGGACGCTGTCTGCTCTGTGGTACAGAGTCCTGATGACTCCTAACTTGTGCTCCAGAGGGTGATGGGAGTCAAACTGTAAATACTGGTCTGTGTGGGTGGGTTTGCGGTACACCTCAGTTTGCAAATTTCCTCTATCAGAAACTGAGACCTCACAGTCCAAGAAAGCCAACCTGCCATTTTTTACATCTTCTCGTGTGAACTTGATATATTTATCCACAGAGTTGATGTGATCAGTGAAATGTTGGACTTCCTGAGATTTAATTTTAACCCAGGTGTCGTCAACATACCTGAACCACTGACTTGGTGGTCTCCCTGAAAAGGACGTCAAGGCTCTCTTTTCTACCTCCTCCATGTACAGGTTGGCAACAATAGGGTCTCCAGTCTCTCCTATCCACGTTATTCCTACGCCCCATGACGCTTTGCGCGAAATGTGCACACGACTTCCGGTTGACCGGAAACACCGTTTGTTTACATGCGAGTAATACAGTTGAAGACAGTCCAAACTTTGTTGTTTTAGTTCATTAAAAATGTGGGAACACCACTCGTTTTGTTAAAAGAGGAGGGACAAATAAAAAGAAATTACAGATGTTACCTGATCGCGCAGACATAATTTAAAAATACATAAATAGCGAACGCGTTTGCTCCGGCCTCTCGGCTAAGGTTTGTTAGCAGCTATCTCGGCTAAAAATACCGGTCGCGTCTGAGATCTATCGTTTTAAGACAGTAAATCTTCCAAAACTCTCATTAATAAACCCTCCCCAAATAAAAAGATGTTACCTGATCGCGCAGACATAATTTAAAACTACATAAATACAGTAGCGAACGCGTTTGCTCCGGCCTCTCGGCTAAGGTTTATTAGCAGCTATCTCGGCTAAAAATACAGGTCGCGTCTGAGATCTATCGTTTTAAGACAGTAAATCTTCCAAAACTCTCATTAATAAACCCTCCCCAAATAAAAAGATGTTACCTGATCGCGCAGACATAATTTAAAAATACATAAATACAGTAGCGAACGCGTTTGCTCCGGCCTCTCGGCTAAGGTTTGTTAAATTAGCAGCTATCTCGGCTAAAAGTCACGGTGTTCTGTAACACCGGTCGCGCCTGACATATATCATTTTAAGACAGTAAATCATCCAAAACTCTCATTAATAAACCCTCCCTGAATAAAAAGAAATTACAGATGTTACCTGATCGCGCAGACACAGCCATAGAGTAGGATGCAGGAACACTCTTTCTTTGTTTTGGGTCCGTGTTGAAAACACTGTTGTTTTAGCCAAAGATTTAGCTTGGTCCGGTTGTTGGTGCAGCCGCGAACAGCACAGCAGGTACCTGAACCCCGGTAGGACATTTCAGTAAACGTTCCGTTTAAACAAAAGCTGTGTTTGCTCCGATAAAATGAATGAAAATAACTTTCAAAAACACCCGCGATCCATACTCCGCCTATGGAATACAGGCACTTCCGGTGTCGGACAGGAAGTACAATGCACATTCGCTTCTACAGTGACACCCCCAAGAATATTGTGGATAGAGAAGAAACCCAAACAGGACTCTAGCCAGCCATCAGGTGAAAAGAAGGAACCCAGACCCAGACCAGTGGTCATTCCGTATGTTGCGGGAGTTTCAGAGACATTGAGACGTTTATTTTCTAAACACAACGTCCCAGTGGCTTTTAAACCCCAAAATACATTACGGCAAAGACTGGTTCATCCCAAAGATCCAGTCCCCCGGCACAAACAGAGTAATATTGTGTATGCTGTTCAGTGTCAGGAGGGCTGTGATCAGTCTTACATCGGGGAAACTAAACAGCCACTGGCCAAAAGGATGGCCCAGCACAGAAGATCAACATCATCAGGTCAGGACTCTGTGGTCTACACTCATCTCCAGGCCAGCGGTCACTCTTTCAGGGATGAAGATGTTCACATCCTTGATAGAGAGGAACGATGGTTTGAGAGAGGAGTAAAGGAGGCCATCTTTGTGAAAAGAAACCGTCCATCATTAAACAGAGGTGGAGGCCTCCAGGTTCAACTGTCTCCCTCAGCCCTCTGTGAATAGCAAACAACCATCAGGGTGCTAACGATCCATCGTTAGGCTGATGGTCCTCCTTGATCATGTGAGCAGCTGGTTTCGGCTGTCATCGGCCAACTGGTTGTGTAACACTGTGAGAGGGTGCTATTTGCTGAATACAACATCTCAGACTGAGAAAGTCTTTCGGACGAAAGACGAAACGTTTCTACAATTTTTTTGTTTTGTTTTTTGAATGTCTAGAGGACCAGACTTAACTTTTTTTAGAACAGTAAGAAAGTAGTACAGTAGTTTATTTTATTATTTATATAGATATTAAGATGTTTTAAACCCCTCCCACACTCTTGCAATATTCTAAACAATGTTTCTAAACTCTAAACGCTCTAAAAGAGCGAAAGTCGTGATTTCATCTCCCTACCTCCTCTGCTCTCAGCCACCTGCAAGCGCTCTTGGCCATGCCCACTTCTCCACTTTGCACAAGATCAGCTGCAGCAGGAAGCTTATCATGCAGTGGGGGCTGCATAAAGTTGCAACAGGTGCTAAATAATTTAAAATAATTGATTTAATATACTGCATACTGTAAAAATTCCATGCTGATCGTGCGGCTCATTCATCAATCAGCCAATATAGTGTGTTATGTCCAATCTTGTTTTGAAAACTACGATAAAACGAGTGCGATAAATGAATTGCAAAGTAGCGATGGACTACTGTATTGCTTAAGGCTCACCCATAGCTCTGCGTACGTCCGTACGCGTGTCCGTACACGTGTACTGCACTCAGACAGTTCACCCCCACACCTCAACGTACGTTCTTGCATACATTCTCGTGTTTTTGCTCCAAATTCTTCACTTCATTTGAACAGCTGCAGCACAGAGCGTTTACCGACGGGACAAATTGAGGTCGCTGATTGGTCATTTGCTGACACGCCTACTGAATTGATTGACAGGTTGGGTGGGGGGGAAAGGCACGAGCTGGCAGCTGCAGCCGCACCGGTGTTCTGTGTTTATATGTTATTAAAAAGTTCTAAAAAATTAAAAACAGGGAGCGCTGGTCCTGCAGTCCACACATCAGACCAGAACACCAGGAAATCTCCAGAACCTCCCGCAGCCACGTTGGACCTGAGTTTAATTCGCTCGAGACATTCGTTCATTTCTCATCATTTCAGTCGGAGGAGGAAGCGATCACTTGCCTTTTGGCAAAAAAAACTGAAGAAAAGGCCAGATCAGGGATGAAGAAGGGGGATTTAATGTGTGTCACATACAAAACAGTCCGGCGCCGGGCAGTTTATTTTGCGACAACGTGTTTGCGTACGTGGTCGTAAAATTTGAGCTTTGCCCGTACATGCCCTTTGGGGATACGCTTGTGCCTCTGCATAGTACGTGCGTACAGCTGCGTACGGCCATACACAGAGCTATGGGTGAGCCTTTTTAATGGTTTGTTGCCAGGCATAATAATATAATGTACTGCATGCAGTACTCTTGTTACTATTGTTACAGTGGTTACAGGAGAAGTGTGGATCCTTCTTTGTTTCAGACCTTTTACTACTTCACTGAGCATGGAATGTGCTTAAAGGTATTGTGACATGATTTTATAAATTTGAATATTTGTCAGAACATATATATCTTATATCATTGAGCTCTGTTCGTTTTTGCAAAATAAATTATAAATATATTAAATTTTTATTCCAAGTTATGGTAGTTTTTTTCTCTGGGATACGCCCCTAAAAATCTGCGCATTTCCGCAAAAACTTCATTGTGACGTGCCTACGTGACTACGGGAAGGCACGCTCCAACGTGCATTTAAATAATAATGGGGAGCATGTCCGATTGCGTCTGAGATATATCATTTTAAGACAGTAAATCATCCAAAACTCTCATTAATGAACCCTCCCTGAATAAAAAGAAACTACAGATGTTACCTGATCGCGCAGACATAATTTAAAAATACATTATTAGCAACGTGTTTGCTCCGGGCTCTCGGCTAATGTTTCTTAGCAGCCATCTTGGCAAACAGAGTCCCTGACACCGGTCACGTCTGAGATATATCATTTTAAGACAGTAAATCTTCCAAAACTCTCATTAATAAACACTCCCCGAATACAAAGAAAACAACAGATGTTACCTGATTGCGCTGACATAATTTAAAAATACATAAATAGCAACGTGGCCTGTACTGTATCTCGGCTAGTGTGTTAGCTGCTACCTCGGCTTTTTATTACCGGTTGCGTCAGCGATATATCATTTTAAGACAGTAAATCATCCAAAACTCTCATTAATAAACACTCCCCGAATAAAAAGAAAACAACAGATGTTACCTGATTGCGCTGACATAATTTAAAAATGCATAAATAGCAACGTGGCCTGTACTGTATCTCGGCTAGTGTGTTAGCTGCTACCTCGGCTTTTTATTACCGGTTGCGTCAGCGATATATCATTTTAAGACAGTAAATCATCCAAAACTCTCATTAATATCCCTCCCCGAATAAAAAGAAACTACAGATGCAGACATAATTTAAAAATACATTATTAGAAAAGTGTGTGTGCTACTGATTCGGCTAGCTTGTTAGCAGCGAACATAAATAATCTGCCGTGATAATTGGCTTCATACACTCACAGTGTATAAAGTAAAACAACATGAACTCACGTAAAATATATAGTTTAGAATCTAAAACACTACACACCTCCGATTATGTTTACACAAAGACTTACTCAGCTGCTGGACAGTCTTCCGATGGTCCCTGCGTTGTTTGCATGGTAGCTCCTGTGGGACTTTCTTCTGTAGATTTTCTTTTAAAAATAGTAGGAATAGCATCCGGTTTTAAAAGTCTTCTGAATCTTACTGGTAATCCTAAAGATTCTTGTAAACCAGGTCTTTCCAGATAACAATCGGCAGTAAAATGGTCGCTGCAGACATACGAGTAGGAACCCACCGGTCCTTGTCTGGTCCATTCTGATTCTTGTCGAAGTTTCTCATCTTTTGGAAATTTGTGAAGAATCACTTGTTCACTGCTGATATTAGAACACCCAAATGCGCTACAACGTGACGGCATTTTTCAAGTTACACAAAAAAAAGAGGCGATCTTTCAGGAAATGAATTCTATGGCAAGCAGTTAACACACAAAACAAACGGGCAAGGCTCTGCCTTCTGCCCGTTGTGACGTTGATGACTGGCGACGACGACTGGTGATGACGTATTGCGGAAATGCGCGGAATTTTAGGGGCGTATCCCAGCAAGTACCAGAGAAAAACATTACCATAATTTAGAATAAAAATTTTACATATTTATAATTTATTATGCAAAAACGACCAGAGCTCAATGATATAAGATATATATGTTCTGACAAATATTCAAATTTACAAAATCATGTCACAATACCTTTAAG
>JBBPBX010016121.1:22933-37378 GCA_038048925.1 Garcialebias charrua | reverse complement strand
TCCGAACATTAGTAGATAGGGGGAATATCCGGTTGCCTCGTTCTGGCTGCAGTTATAGGCATGCACCAACTGGCTGATTTTCTGACTCCATCTCTGTTTCTGAATGGGACCCAGAGTCCCGAGCATGGACAACAACGTTCGATTAAATCTCTCAGGTTGAGGATCTCCCTGAGGATGGTAGGGAGATGTTCTGGACTTTCGGATCCCCAACATCCTCAGTAAATCTTGGATCAGTTTGCTTTCAAAATCACGTCCCTGATCGGAATGTACCCAGGCAGAAGGCTTGGGGCGCTTTGACGCAGCAGCCTCCGAAAACGTGCACAAACACCCTCAGAAACAAACGAGGCGCATGAACAAGGGGCTTCTAAAACTAACTCACCAAGACAGGAGCTTCTTTGCATTCTCACATGCATCACTTCACTGTACTGCCACACCTGAAAGTTTTATTTATGTGCACGCCACATTTACGTAGCCAATCGGTAAATGGTTCTTCAATCCTACTAGCGATGACTTTTTCCATCCCTGCAGATTCTCTCCGTTTGGAAATGTGTTGCGCAAAAAGCAGTTCAGCAGAACTGGTCGTGACAGATTTTTTTTTTCCTTGTGTGCTCGTTGCATATCTCAAAAACAATGAAGAAAATTTAGTCACACACACACATAGACGGTAAGCCCAATCTCTTTCCAAGAAAAGCACCTGCTGTGTTTTACATTCTAATAAAATAAAAATACATGGTACAGCTCAGAAGCTCCATTTTCTAATATATAGTCATTCAACATGTTTTAGCCTAATATGCTCTCTTCAGCACAGTGGTTACACAGCACGCCTGCAGATAGAACAAATACAGATGAGACTAAATAAAAGGTCTAGAGTTTTGTGTTTGTGCTTAGGTTTGATAATAAAGAAAAGTTAGAATTTTTTAAATCAGAATATTACAAGTTAAAAATAGCAAAGGGAAATAGCTTTTTAAAGCCAACAGGTCCAAGAAGATCAACAGGATCATTGACTCTTCCTCTGAGAACATTTCAGCATGATCAATTTATTTCTTAAATTAGCCAATATGTTACACTAAGAGTGAACCATAACCAGCTGAGAGAGGCAACCACATCAGTAAAACCATGTCAAAAATGTCAACAGTGCCCTCATGCAGATAAAATAAAAGGAAACTGGACTTCAGAACACTTGGGCTCTTGGTTTCCTCCAATCTACCTGACAAATAATTATTCCTAGAAGTCAGTTAAAGTGAGGGTGTCTCGTCAGGGAAAGGAAACAAGAACAGAGGTTCTGTTGTCTTCTGCTTAAGAAGATAGTTTGGATTTTCTGAAGTGGAGTCCTGTAGAAAGGTTTTGAACAGTTATTAGCTTATCTGATGAAGATAAAAAGATTGCTTTTGAAACAACCTCAGTTTGGGGAAAAAAAGGAGTTTACCGTAATTCTGACCACATTGACAAGTTAATAGCTGGTCAGAGCAGACCAGATGCTCAGTTTGAAGAAACTGGAATAGTTTTGACTGGGCTCAAAGATCAAATCAGGTTAAAACCCATCCTTTCTTTAAACTGTCATTCAAAAAGTTATCTACAGCAGGGGAGATAATAAACCTTTCCACCAAACCCCACTTTCAAAGATCTGAACTATCCCTTAAAGCTCAGAGGATTATCAAGACTGTAAATGCATAAAGCCCACATAATACCAGAAACTTGTACCTCTTACACTGTTAATGAGCTAAAGATGAGCATAATGATAATACAACAAATACAAACCACTACTCTAAAAAAGCTAAGCCTGGTCCTCTGGACATTCAAAAAACAAAACAAAACAAAAAAACTGTAGAAACGTTTCGTCTTTCGTCCAAAAGACTTCCTCAGTCTGAGGTGCTGTATTCAGCTCAGTCTTATAAATAGCACCCTCTCACAGTGGATCAACCAGTTGGCTGATGACAGCTGAAACCAGCTGCTCACATGATCAAGGAGGACCATCAGCCTAACGATGGATCGTTAGCACCCTGATGGTTGTTTGCTATTCACAGAGGGCTGAGTGATACTAGCAATAACAGCATTGTAAGTGGGGGACAGTTGAACCCGGAGGCCTCCACCTCTGTTTAATGATGGACGGTTTCTTTTCACAAAGATGGCCTCCTTTACTCCTCTCTCAAACCATCGTTCCTCTCTATCAAGGATGTGAACATCTTCATCCCTGAAAGAGTGACCGCTGGCCTGGAGATGAGTGTAGACCGCAGAGTCCTGACCTGATGATGTTGATCTTCTGTGCTGGGCCATCCTTTTGGCCAGTGGCTGTTTAGTTTCCCCGATATAAGACTGATCACAGCCCTCCTGACACTGAACAGCATACAGTACATACATTATAAGACTGAGCTGAATACAGCATCTCAGACTGAGGAAGTCTTTCGGACGAAAGACGAAACGTTTCTACAGTTTTTTTGTTTTGTTTTGTTTTTTGAATGTCCAGAGGACCAGACTTACCGTAGCTTTTTTAGATTTTTCTACCTGGATTATTGAGCATGCATCAGGGTACAAACAACTACTGTATGAGTGATATCCACTAATGACTGTTTTTAAACTAATGAAATGTTTATGTCAAATACATGAAATATGCTATTAACTAGGTTCTTGGAGGTTATCTTAAGAAGACCACTTGATAAATCAATTGTAAGCTCAATCATCCAGGTAGATAGCAACAACAACAAAAAAAGGTTAAATCACGTCACGTGGACCAGTTCCTTTAAGACCACTTGATGTTCTATTACCGGTAGCTACAAACAGGTCCTAGCTCCAATTTTTGAACCACAGCTTTAAACAATCATCAGAAATATGTGGGAGCTGATGACATCATCACTTTTGTCAAGCTGACAAGCACAAAAAGCAAGAGCGCACTCTCACACTTTGAATCTTCTTACCGCTTTCTGTTGAGAGCTCAGGTGTTCTGGGTTGAGGAGATTCTCTCCCTTCTCCGTATCACTGGAGATGTCCTCCTCTGACTCTTCCCAAGAAGAGGAGAAACCGGCTGAGGAGGTGGAGGAGGAAGACAACTTCCTTAGAGAGCGAGTGGTGGAGTTTGGAATAGGGCTGGAGCTGCGGCTGGTGGAGCAGGACCGTCCCTGTTCTGACCCAGAGCCTTCAGCAGTCTGAGGTGTGCTCTCCAAACCGTGGTCAGTTACTATGACTGCAGGGATGGAGGGAGGCAGGGCAGAAGAGCTGCTGGAGGTCTGGTCACCTGGATCCTGCAAACACGGGGAGCTCTTATTGTCTTGTGCTTCAGGTAAACCGTCTGACCCGTTCCCATCTGTCTGAAGCAGAACTTTAGGACAGCAACGATCCTCTTTCCCATCTATCGGTTCTCTCTCTGTCCGTTCTCTTTCATCTATCCCCTTTTTATCGTTTTCTCCCTCCTTTTGACCGAGTTCATCCTCTTTATCAGCCGCGCCGTTTTCCGATGCCTCAGGTGAACCTTGAACCGGCAGCCCATCGACAAAGAGAGTTGTTGCAGTTGTTTCTGAGTGGCAGTCATTTTGATAAATGTTCTCGTTATTTGTTTTAGTGGCACTGTCATTTTGTAGACCTTCATCCCTCTCTTCTTCTTCCTTTTCTCTTTTGGTCATTCTTTCTTCCATTTCTCGACCATTTTGGACAACAGCAGGAAGTTGTGTTCCTTGTGGCTGAGCCATTGGGTATTCAAAAGCCGTGTTTCCTTGGTTGGGATGGGAAGGACTTTGGCTAGTCGCTCGTCGAGCAGGCCGAGGGCTTCGCTGGAACTCACTATTAGGTACTAGAGTCTGACTCCCAGAGATGTGGGCCTCATAATAACCCACTTTTCCTCTGACCTGAAAGAGACAGAAAACACAGAATCTAATTCCAAATCCAGTTTGGTTACATCTTGGTCTAAGTTTACTTTGATGCTCATGTTGTGTAGACGACCATTTCACAGGTGTTCCTGCACCACCTCAACTGAAGTGAGACATAACATGAAAACTGATATGAAAAGAGAGAAAAACAACAATACAATAAAATAAGACTAAGACATAACTTAAATTTGTATTCTCACATATTCAACAGGAATTGGGTGCCAATCTGCCATTTACGTGTCTTGAAGACTCAGATGCCCTCTTTGACTTTTTTACTTTCTGTTACAACCAGAGATAAAAACTGATTTTTGTGACACAACCAACCTTTCTCTTCAAAGATACATTTTGTTTGTTGTAAGGTGAACAAGAACTAAGACTGCAGCGACCGTGTCCGTAAACTGCCAAAACTTGTTTAGGCAGAATGGGTTGTGTCTTAATGTCAAACCATAAATTCTCAATAGGATTCCAAGAAGTTTGACGATTCTCTCAGGTGAAACCACTCAAGTGTTTCCTTATATGCACGCCAAGAGTTATCGTAATGTGAACCTCTGTCTTACTCTACTTTTCCAAAAGCTGTTGATGACAAACACCCCCACAGCATGATGAAACCACCGCCGTGCTTCACTGTGGAGATTGGTTGCCACAAGTTTTCCTCAAAAGTAAAATGAAAAAATAAATAATAAAATAAAAAAATAATAATCAGATTTCCTTCTTTAAAATGTCTGAACTGAAGAATATTCTATTTTATTATTTTATTTTTTTAATTTACAAAGACCAACTTTATGTTGTCTTTTACTTTAAGAGGTCCTCAGCTGGTTTTTAGGTTCATGGTCACGTTTGGGATTACCAGTAGTTTTTGAATTTTTATACTTACTTGGTCCTGTGTTTTGATGAATAACAGTTTTGCTTGGAGTTTTGTTGTAGTTCTAAACTTTGTCTAATGGTTGTTTGTCTCGTTTGTCTCTATGTGTCTCTGTGATGGGCTTGCGACCTGTCCAGGGTGTACCCTGCCTCTCAGTGACTACTGGACATGGACACCAGTGACTCCCATGACCCAAAAAGGAAGAAGTGGATAAAGATGATGGATGGATGGATGGATGGATGGAAGGTTAAGCATGTTTATGGGAATTTCTGAGGGTTAAATTTACAGTATTTATAGTACCGGTACCTCCTGTCCCACTGACTCCTTCAGATATCTGCTTGATTGACGATGGCGCTTGTTTAAAGGTGTTATAGTCTTATTACAAGAATTACAGCAACAGACATATAAAATCCTGTGGGGATCAGTTTATATGCTGGTGGATATGAATAAAAACATGAATTCTGATTAATCAAAAGCAAAATGGTGAATAAATGTGTATGCACAGAGCTTGATCAGATGTAAGATGTTAAGAATGACAGTAATGCAGTTATAAAAAATCTGGCTTTGCTCTGAAGACAGAAAAGAAAAAAAATATGACTAGATTTAAACAGAAAAACTTATTTTATAAAATATTTAAACAGCATAAAGCTGTATGTAAACATGTGTTACTTTATATAACAAATAATCTATAAAATGTCAAGTAAGCCTGTCTTAGTTTAACCCAACAAACTTTTTTTAGGTTGTTACCTTCTTAAGAAGGATAAAACTAGGATGGAAAGGTAATATGTTTTCACATTTAAACCTAAAAGACAGCATTCAGATTTCTTATAACTTTTTTTTTCTTTTCTTGTCATGAAAGCAAAAGATAGAAAGAGACATGTGGTCTCCCACTCTCCACATTTGATTTGTTCTTTCAAATCTCTTACAGGTTTTCTGACACTTGGTTACCAAATCAAAATAAATCCTTCGGGTGTTTCTGTTTATTGTGTGCTGTTTGCTTTAGCTGATATAAAAGTGACGAGTGAATAAGAAAAGCAGATGAACTCACCTCAACGTTTTGCAGCTCTCTGTGGATCTGCAGCATCTGCGCCTGCCGCCTCCTCTCCTCTCGCCTCTCTCCTCCTCCCGTCTCTCCTCCCGGCTCCTCCTGCCCGTCTCCTTCCCCTCTCTCTCCACCGCTCAGGCGTCGGATGCGCTGGCCCACGTATACTCCGAGGTGCTCCGGGCTTCGTGGGGATGGGGAGCGAGGACGGGTTGGAGAGCTGGGCGGGAGCAAGGTTGGGGCGGGGAAGACGAAGGCTTGGCCCAGAGTTTGGGGGCTTGTCTGAACCAAAACAGACATAAAGAGTTAATGAATCTCTGTGATTTGGGCTCTATTAACAGAAGTTATTTACTGTATGTTTCTCTTGTGTAGTTATCAGCTGAAGTAGCAGGAGGATGCTACCAAAGAAAAGCCTGACAGTATGTTTTGATTATTAGGGATCAAACAGACAAACAAAATAAATAAGAAACGGAAGAAAGTGACTACTGTATATTATTAAGAACAAACCAATATAATAGAGTTAACCCTCTACTGCACAGTGTTGCAATATGAAAACATACCCTTTTTTAAGCAAATTACTACTATTAAAAAAAAAAACTTTTCACTGAAGGCAGGGCACACGCATCAAATAACATTTAAACCCACAAAAATCTAACTTTCCCACACTGACTGTGTGATGATGAGTCATGTGAATAAGAGCTTCTCAACACACATGGATTTTTTCTTATATGTGCATTACTGAAAAAAAAAATACTACAGTAATATATGATAAGTTATGCTCTACTCATATCATGTGTTTTTATCTTTTTTTATTATTAAGTCAATTGGGTATGTTGCTAAACAGCAACACTGTGCAGTTATGGAACAATGCCAGTGTGTGGAACCAGTAAGTTTCCTCAATCCTTCAATGTCTTCAAACAAAATACAGAAAGATAATCTAAATGGATGTATTGGACAGAAATCCATTCATAAATTAATTATCTGCCACTTCTTCCTAATTAAGTCAGTTAAATTATAAATAAAAATAATGTAAACCATAATTGGCTCTTTTTTTTTTTTTGGAGCTCAGGACAGTCAAGTAAAAAAATGTCCCATCAACAGAGTAACACATGGATGACTTACCGGTAAGTTAAAGTTTTAGATTATTTCCAAGTGTCATGACAGCAATACTGAACCAACTAGTAAAACACAAGAACCTCTAGTTTAAAGAAATAAAACAGGACAAAAAAAATCTCTAGATAAAGAGACAATCGAGCTCATCTTGCGAGGACAAAAAACTCAATAAATGTGCTAAAAAAATGTGTCAAAACTGATAGAGGCTCAGCCATTCTCAAAAAAGGCGTTCAATACAGGATCAACTGGACTTTATTTGTTGCAGAAAACGTTTCGACTTCTGTCCAGAAGTCTTTTTCAATTCTGAATGGAAGCTGTGAGAACGAGAAGTTTTATACAGGCTTACAAGTCACGCACCAACATATGAAATTGGAAACTGAAAAAACACCACAAATTAACTAACATGCCCATTCTATTTAAATTGACAAAACGACACATCCCAGCTTAAAAGGGGGTTGTAACACATACATGTAAATTGAAAGATCACACCTAACAGTTTACATGTATGTGTTACAACCCCTTTTAAGCTGGGATGTGTCGTTTTGTCAATTTAAATAGAATGGGCATGTTAGTTAATTTGTGGTGTTTTTTCAGTTTCCAATTTCATATGTTGGTGCGTGACTTGTAAGCCTGTATAAAACTTCTCGTTCTCACAGCTTCCATTCAGAATTGAAAAAGACTTCTGGACAGAAGTCGAAACGTTTTCTGCAACAAATAAAGTCCAGTTGATCTTGTATTGAACGCCTTTTTTGATTTCATCATGTCCTGGACGACTGAGAATCTTCACCAGCACTCAGCCATTCTCAACTTCTAAATCCTCTTTTTCTTCAACTGAATTCAATTCTTCCTCATTTTTAGAATCATAAAAATGCATCAGGCAGTATTTAGAGATTTTGAGTTTTGCTTCTACGACAACTTACATAACCTAATGATTACAACAATGTTTAAGTTCTATTTAATGTTTTTTTTCCCTTGCCAAGAGGCTAAGCAGTAATTGAAGTAGAAATATAGTTTCAACAAAAAGCTTGAAGTAGTAAATGGCGGTACGTATTAGAAAAGTTTAGTTTTGCCCACCTTGGGGCTCGTTGGACTGTAAAGACTTCCCCCGAGTAACGGACAGTAGGTGCTTCGACCTGGAACCTGCAGCACAGGTCGTCCCACTGAACTGGCTTTGGCTCGGGAGCTGGTGCTGGAGGAGCCAGGCTGGGGGTGGAACTGATTACTGCTGCAGAGAGGAGAGCAAAAACTGGATGATTTGTCTGGATGATTAAGGAGAATAGGCTCAACATGTTACAACAAGTTGTAAATGTGTACAGGTAGTCCCCGACTTACGAGCAAGTTCCGTTCCTACGAATATCTCGTATAAATTGGCCCCCGGGCGCTTTCAATAGCTGCCCACTGCCCCACCTGGTGGTGGTTGGGTTAAATGCAGAGACTAATTTCGTCTTGTATGGAAACATACACAGATGACAAATGTGACATTATTATTATTATTATTATTATTATTATAAGACGAAATCTCGTATGTCAGAACCCGAAACACGTGTTCTCGTAAGTCCGGATTTTCGGTCGTAAGTCGGAAAATTTATGCTAGCGCTACTACGAACACTCATTTTTCAACACAAACGTTCATACTAATTCATAAACATGCTCAGAAACTTGTTTACAAACGGTTAGCTAACACACTTTCATCTAAAAACACATAAAAGCGCTGTATTTTTGTATGTTCTTTACAAATTTACTGTTCGTTAGTGAGCTCGTAAGTCCGGAACCTCGTATGTCGGTGTGCTCGTAAGTCGGGGATTACCTGTATGTGGGAATAACTGTGCATGCGCCATTTATAACGAGAGTCGATGGATAAGATTGCACTTTGTAACACTTGAGATTTTTATTAATGAAAAGTGCGTTCTAAATTAAATTTATTATTATTATTATTATTATTAAGATTCATGCGCCCCCAGGACTGGAAATACGTCACCAATCAGAAAGCGTTTTTTGAAACAAACATTATAACTCATCATTAACTATAAAATATTTATCCTACACAACTAAAAACATATATACATATATTTTGAAATGTTTTTATTTTGTTATTTTTTTTTTAAATTAAGTCTTCAATGTAAAATGATAACTAGCTCCAGAAGGTCCAGTGGGGCGGCGCCCTAGCGCCCCCTATTGGCCGGCCGCCCCTGATCTTAATCACACCAAAAGAAATGTGGATCCAAAAATACGACAAGCTGATTAAAGATTAATATTAAATGTGATGTTTGCTCACTTCTGGTCTCAGCCACTCCACTTGGTCCAGGTCTGTGGGCTTCAGGATCTCCGGACCAATGGACTTCCTGTCCGGGGGGAACGATTCATCGATGAATTTAACATTTCTGATCATGCAGTACTCTTTCAAATACTTGTAGTCCTGTTTGAGGAACTGCTCTGGGTTGGTGAGGGTCCCATAACCATCCTGTTTTTGACGGGCGTCCATGATGCTTCGACACACACCTGGAGGAGGCATCGCTGCAGTTTTCAGGCCTCACTGCAAGAAGTTTAAAACAGCACATGTTAGATTCTTAATTGTTTACTGTGAAACTGTAATGAATTGCAATAGTCCAGGCAGAATGAAATCCAAGCAGAAAGGTCAGGCTCAAGATCCCCCTGGTGAACAATTTATTAATCCTCCAAAGGTTCTCACGAAGCAAAAAACAGGTTTGAATAATGAGTTTGCAAAAGTATTTAAGATGAAGCAGCAGCTCTACCAACTGTGTTATCACGTCGCCCCACAATAAAATATCATTTTAAAATCATAAAATATACTGTTTCAAAAAATTTACATAGCTAAAAGTGTCCAAAATAAAAAGTTTTAAAGAGGTCCCACCTGTCTGACTTTGAAGAGGAAAGTTGTGCGGGTTGGACCAGCAGGTGTAAGACAAACCGCTTGTAGTCTCACATTTATACCTGCACACCTGATGACGCTGCTGAATTGGTGGGGTGCCAAAAGGTTCTTACATGCAACTGTGAATTCTTGTTAAACACCCTCCTCCTCCGCTTTATTTCTTTTCTGTGAAAGAACCCGTCGAGCTTTTTAATCTTTTCTTTTGTCCATTTAACGAATGTGGTAAAACAAGACAGAAAACCAGCCCTGTTTCAACATCCATAATTATTTAAAGTGCAAACTATTCCTGGTTTTACAAACTACTTCTGCAGAGTGAGAGCAGTTTTCATTTAACTACATAAATTATTTTTTTATGTTTTTTTAATGAGCTAGTCTTTATCGAAAGTGTTTAAACGAGAAATGAACTTTAAGGAAAACGTGTTTGGTGTTGATCCAATGCAAACCTGTTGGATCACCGGGTTGCTAGTCAGAACTTGCAACTCAGGTGAAAACTTGTCTGCTAGCAGGGAAATGTACAAACTGCCAAGATGTGTTAAAAAAAAAAATCATACAACTTATCAGAAAATTCTGATTACTGTACAGTGAACAGTTTGGCATCAGAAACTCATAATGTCAGATACAGCAATCATCTGTCAGTCCATTCATAAATCACTCATGAACATGTTGGGTAGAACCTGCACCTGTTCAAACTTACCCTGTGTGCCAAATAAGTGCTTTTAAAATGTAATGGACCATGAAATTTTAAAAGATTTGCAGACAACAAAAATTTAAGTTTGCAAGCTGCATTGAAGATGTAATTACTTTTTCTCCAGTTGAAATGTATTTGTGCATTTAGCTGTCAAACATTTATGGCTAATAATGTATTTACAGAAGTTTGATTGTTAGTTGTTTGTGTCCAAAGCAGTTATGGTAGGTATGAACTAAGAGGCTATTTTTAGCATGACCTCTTTCAAGTCTTTTTTTTTAAATTTGTTTTCAATCGGCTGAAAATTAATAAATTGTGTTGTTTGGAGCTGTTTTATTTCCTGATGGAAAAATCATCATCAGAGCTGGATTTGAAAATCTAATGAAGACCGCTCATCTCTGCAAGCTACGGGAAAGTTAAAAAGTTTTTGGAACAGTTGTTGGTTTGAATAAAACAATTTATGGTGAAATGTTCGATTTAGGTTTACAATGAGGATTTTTAATAATACATTTGTATTTTGGTTTCATTATATGACAAAATTTTGTAGAAACTGTAAGTTTTGTGGGTTACTGATGAAATTTCAGTGTAGAACATTAAATGTACATGTTGTACCTGAATGCACCATGTTTTTTTATAAAGGTGTGTATTTGTGTAACTTTTTTTTAATAATTAGACGCGCAGATTGCGTGACAGCGTATTATATCCGAGCTGAAAGCCCAGCTCTAATAGTCACGGTTCATTGTTGCTTGTATTAGACCTGTCATTCATCAGTTCATCGTTTGTATTACTTGACACGGTTGTTAAAAGTCAGCAGTGTGACGACCGGAGCACTTCACGAGGAATCCCTTTTGACTTTTCTTTGTTTGTTTTTCTTCGTGTGAATTGAAAAGACGCCATGTGCTGCATTTAAACAAGATGCAAACTGCAGATATTGTTTAATCATTCGCAGGAGCTTGAGTAAATGTGACAGCAACACTTGATGTTTGATTTATCTTGATTTGAGAAAGGAAAACATGGCTTGTTTATATCAAATGTTATATTTTACCTGATGGATCAGGGATTTTAAACTGATTAAATGAGTTTAACAAGACAAATATGATTAGAGTTAAAAATAAAGAGGCTGAATCAGTCCTCTAAGTCCCATCACACCACACCCAGCAATTTTTAGTTTTTTTTACTTTCTGAGAATTATTCTGTAGTTTAAATGGATTTATTGTCATTTCAACCATAAAAATGTTTCACGGTACACTGAAACAAAACAACGATCCATGACGAAGGTGCTACGTGAAAAACAATTTCACAAACTAACAAAGAACACAAGCAAGCAGGTGCAACAATGCAAGACAAAAGTGCACTAACCACATAAGTCTATACATGAAGTGCACTTGTGCAAACATGAGCAACATGTTCCATGCCTCCACTGTACTGTATTTGTTATATAACTTTTTTTTTTTTTTCATCAAATTTTTGCACAATGACCAGAAACTGATAGTTTTTTTTTTTTTACTTGGCTCGTCCTTTCAGTGGAGTTTCATGTGAAGTGTAATATCACACCAGGAAGTTGTTATATAAAGTACCTAACCTGCTGCTGTGGCGTTTGTTTTTACCTGCCTGACTTGATGTGGGACTTTGTAAGCCAACAATACGTCAAAAAAAGAAAGCAAACAAATATTTAATTCAGTTGAAATCAAAATAATCAATCTGAACAGACAGTAAGGCTGTCTAATACTTTTAAGTGGACAGTTCTCCATTCATTTACATAAAACTGAAGTCAGTCGGTCTATAATCCTTTAGGTCAGGGGTGTCAAAGTCAAATACTGTACACAGAGGGCCAAAAAACCAAATTTGCTACAAGCCAAGGGTCGGACTGGTTCAATGTTTATTATAAGGGGGTGATATGAGATTTTTTTTCTTCTTTCTGCACTCTTTTCATTCAATGTTTTCTTTTTGATGAATTTGTTTTATTTCGTCTTTTTTAAATGAATGAATAAATGAATTAAATAAAATATTAAATAGCTTTACATCTGCTAAGTTCTTGGCATAAATCAACACAGACATGTTCCTGTTTTTAGTATTTTACATTGTTTTATAATGTAGCTGTTTATGTTTCGTTTAGTTTTTTAAATAGTTTCTTTCCATCCATCCATCCATCCATTTTCGTCCGCTTATCCGGGGTCGGGTCGCGGGGGTAGCAGCCTAAGTAGGGAGGCCCAGACTTCCCTCTCCCCAGCCACATGGAGCAGCTCCTCTGGGGGAATCCCAAGGCGTTCCCAGGCCAGCCGAGAAACATAGTCCCTCCAGCGTGTCCTGGGTCTTCCTCTGGGTCTCCTCCCGGTGGGACATGCCCGGAACACCTCACCAGGGAGGCGTCCAGGAGGCATCCTAACCAGATGCCCGAGCCACCTCAACTGGCTCCTCTCGATGTGGAGAAGCAGCGGCTCTACTCCGAGTCCCTCCCGGATGACTGAGCTTCTCACCCTATCTCTAAGGGAGAGTCCAGACACCCTGCGGAGAAAACTCATTTCAGCCGCTTGTATCCGAGATCTCGTTCTTTCGGTCACAACCCAAAGCTCATGACCATAGATGAGGGTGGGAACGTAGATCGATCGGTAAATTGAGAGCTTTGCCTTTTGACTCAGCTCTCTCTTCACCACGACAGACCGGTACAGCGCCCGCTTCACTGCGGATGCTGCACCTATCCGCCTATCGATCTCACGCTCCAGTTTTCCCTCATTCGTGAACAAGACCCCGAGATACTTAAACTCCTCCACTTGGGGCAGGACCTCCCCGACCCGGAGAGGGCATGCTACCCTTTTCCGGCTCAAGACCATGGCCTCGGATTTGGAGGAACTGATCCTCATCCCGGCCGCATCACACTCGGCTGCAAACCGCTCCAGCGAAAGCTGTAGATCACGATCTGATGAAGCCAATAGGACCACATCATCTGCAAAAAACAGAAGCGATTCTAAGGCCACCAAAACGGATCCTCTCAACACCTTGGCTGCGCCTAGAAATTCTGTCCATAAAAGTTATGAACAGAATCGGTGACAAAGGGCAACCTTGGCGGAGTCCAACTCTCACTGGAAACGAGCCTGACTTACTGCCGGCAATGCGGACCAAGCTCTGACACCGGTCGTACAGGGACCTAACAGCCCTTATCAATGGGCCTGGTACCCCATACTCCCGGAGTACCCCCCACAGAACCCCCCGAGGGACGCGGTCGAATGCCTTTCCAAGTCCACAAAGCACATGTAAACTGGTTGGGCAAACTCCCACGCACCCTCCAGGACCCTGTTGAGGGTGTAGAGCTGGTCCAGTGTTCCACGACCAGGACGAAAACCACACTGCTCCTCCTGAATCCGAGGTTCGACTATCCGATGGACCCTCCTCTCCAGAACCCCTGAATAGACCTTACCAGGGAGGCTTAAGAGTGTGATCCCCTATAGTTGGAACACACCCTACGGTCCCCCTTTTTGAATAGGGGAACCACCACCCCAGTCTGCCAATCCAAGGGAACTGCCCCCGATGTCCACGCGATATTGCAGAGTCGCGTAAGCCAACACAACCCCACAACATCCAGAGCCCTAAGGAACTCAGGGCGAATCTCATCCACCCCTGGAGCCCTGCCACCGCGGAGCTTTTTAACCACCTCGGTGACCTCAGCTCCAGAGATTGGAGAGCCCGACCCAAAGTCCCCAGGCTCCGCTTCCTCAGTGGAAGACGTGCCAGTAGGATTGAGGAGGTCTTCGAAGTATTCCGCCCACCGACTCACAACATCCCGAGTTGAGGTCAACAGCACGCCATCCCCACCATAAATGGTGTTGGTCGCGTACCGCTTTCCCCCCTGAGACGCCGGATGGTGGACCAGAATCGCCTCGAAGCCGTACGGAAGTCATTCTCCATGGCCTCTCCGAACTCCTCCCACGCCCGAGTTTTTGCCTCAGCAACCACCCGAGCCGCATGCCGCTTGGACTGTCGGTACCTATCTGCTGCTTC
>JBBPBX010016121.1:9557-21091 GCA_038048925.1 Garcialebias charrua | reverse complement strand
CCCCCCCATGAAAAAAAATGACCAGCCGCAGCTGATTAAGATTTAAACAATACGAAGGAGACGTTCGTCACAAACTATTGTTTTCCTGGTTTTTATTTTTCAGTACAGTTTTTGCAATCATTAATTCTGCATTCTTTGTGCTAATGTAGCTATTTATAAATCCAACCAATTAACTCGTTCAGAAAATGTGACATTTGATTTTTGTAACTTTGTGCTATTAAAACAATTTAGCTTCATTGACAAATATTTTCCCCATAAAAATACAATGAAATCTCTTCACTTCATTCAAAACCATTGTTCTATGTTTAATCTGTTTTAGTATACTGGCTTTGTTTGGTCTTGGCTTTTAGCTTTTAACCATTTAGCTAGACTTTTTCTACTTTTGGCTTATAGTTTTGTTGTTGTTGCTACTTTTAGTATTTTGCTACTTTTAGCTAGACTTTTACTACTTTATCAACTTTCAGGATAGCCTGCAGTATTCAGCTGATACATAAAATGAAATATGTTTCTAGTTCATTTTAATGTTGTTGTGTAACAAATTTCTGTGCTTTCTCTTTACAGATTTTTGTTTGTATTCAATGTATCTCTTAACTGCTGAAAATTTCCTGACAGAGAGAAATATTTTTATTTTTCAGAAAATTTCTCCTAATCCAGCCTTTGTGCTTGATGGCGTCTCCAGATTTGATTTTGGTCAAGGATCTGTTGGTAAAATAATATTTCTGCTGTTGATATTTTCAATAGATTGTGCTTAACTTGATATTTTTTTTAAATGTATTTTTAAACTTAATTTACCAGGAAATTGCTGGTTTCTTGCTTCTATTGGAGCGCTGACATTCCAACGTAACATCTTGCAACAAGTAGTTCCTCTTGAGCAGACGTTTGATAAGAAACATTACTGTGGACTGTTTCATTTCAGGGTAATTATTAACTACACACCTGGTTGTTGTTTTTAACAAAAACTGAAAATTAGATTATCCTTTTGTCAAAACTCTTCACAGACTCTAAACAAACACTTTATTGTCACGTTTGTCTGGATGAAAAACAGAAAATTACTTAACTTTTTGAAAATGGTCACATTTTTACAGATATTTTATTTTTACATTGTCAGTTCTGGAGATTTGGGCGGTGGGTGGACGTCATCATTGACGACAAGCTGCCAACTATCAATGGGAAACCCATTTTTGTTCACTCCAAAGACAAGAATGAGTTCTGGCCTGCTTTGATGGAGAAGGCCTACGCCAAGTTAGTAAGACAAGACAACGGTATCATGTTTCTCAAACATTAGATGTTAACCTGGAGCAAAATATGATATTGAATACACATGTGACAGGGTGTGTGGATCCTACTCGGACATGAAGTCTGGCACTCCTGCAGAAGCTATGAGGGACTTTACCGGTGGCGTCTACATGTGTATTGAGCTGTCCAAAGCTACAAATCTATGGGAGTTGCTGTGCAGAGCTGGAAAATCCAAGACTCTCATGAGCTGTGGTACACGTAGCAGAGTAAGCAAAAGAAACCACACAGAAGCAACATTAATTTCTCATTTTGTGTTGCATACATTTTGATTTTATCTTAGCTTCTGCTGCTTAATGAGGGTTTTCCAATTCCTCATTCTTTTTTATTTTATTAAATTATTTATTCATTTTACATATTAAAAAAACATAAAAGATAATGAATTTTTTTTTTAAATAAATTTGTGAAATAATTAAAATACATAAAATGAAAGGTGGCAGAAAGAAGAACATTTTCTTATTTTGTCTGCCCCTTTAAAAAAAAAAAACTAACAATTTCAATCAATTTAAACAATACGGTAATCTTCCAGAAACAACAGATCAATTTAGTAACATTTCACACTCAATAATTAACAAATACATTTGAATGCTTTACTTAAAGCTTTAGTATTTTGTTAGCAGTTTAGATTTGATAATTTTTTTGAATTTAATCACAGAGTTAATATCTTTAACATCATTTTCCCAAACATTCCACAATTCTATTCCCATTATTGAAATTAAACCATCCCTTCAAACTAGTCCTATATCTAGGTTTTACAAACATTTCAGTTACTTTTAAACTGTAACAACTTTCTCTCTTTACGAAAAACATTTGAACATTTGAGGGTAGCATATTCTTATGAACCCTATGCATTACTAACAAAATATTATAGTCTACCAAATCATAAAACTTCAATAGTTTGAGTTAGCATTCGCCTCAAATATCCGAAAAACGCCTAAAAAAGACATACCCAAATATATAATGTATAAATAAAGGTTGAATGAATGAATGAATGAATACCCAAATTAAATTAGAAGCTCTTCTTGAACCGTATGGAGTACAAGAAAATGGTTGGTGTCTTTGTAAAGATAACACTTTGAATTTTTTGTTTCAGCAGTCAAATTTGTTGTATCTGTTATTATTTTGTATTTATTGAAGTGAGAGCACACAGAAATAAAGCGTTTTTCTTGCCTCGCCTGAAAATGTTTATATGTGTCAAGCACCTGCACACTGATACAACAAGATGTTGATTTGAATTTCATATGAGCCTAAACAGTGAAGTATTTACTAATACAGTTTCAAATTTGAAGTCAATAGCATAAAAATTGAGGATTTTGTGCCTGTTTTTGTATGTGCATGTTCAGGCGGAAATCAATAATAACCAAACCTATCCAAAACCTCTCCAAACTGTGCCATGATGGGTAACACCTGTATTATGCCAACTTCAAATGTCTGTAACTGCTGAATACTTCAACATACTTCAGAATGACTGTCTATTGAAAGCTTACATCTGTTCCATTCATATATTTACTCTCAAGCTGATAGAAATACAGTAACTGTAACATGTCAGCAGGCCGCTCGTAGGTCGGGGACCACCTGTATACTGTAAATCACAAGAGAACATTTCCTCCACAGGTTCAGCTGCCTGCAGTCCCAACACCCCCAGATAACACTCAGATAACACACATTAGCTCCACAATGCTTCACAATGGCACCACGGGGGCTCTGTGCTTCAAAGTCTACACACACACCCCACACCCCCCCCACACACACACACGCACACACAGAAGGAGAAACGGCACCTTCGTCAGAAAGGAGCAGCTTTTTCCTTGTAAATCAAGTTCTAAAGCTTGTATTTCATGTTTCCATGGCATTTATCCATGGCTAAAGAGTGATAAAAGTCAGAAGAAGCATGCGTAAAGTCAACAAAGAGGCGCTCACCCTTTTACGCACGGCGCACGCAGCTGCATGTGATCTGTTGCGCAGTGAATTTCAGACTCCTCATGTAGCTCAACACCTGGCATGTGACATGTCTATACAACGGGAATTTGATTGGCTACAAGTCTGTGATGTCAGAATCAGCGTCTCATTTGATTGGCCAAGACCCCACGTGGGGGAAGAGGGGGAGGGTGGATTTTTGCTTGGTGACTCTCTGGGATTTGATTGGCTCTAGAAACTGAAAAGTTTCACTCAGTTGGTCAAAATTGGTGTCAATCAAAAGCAGAGAGCCTATGGAAGAGTTTTAATGCGCCAGAACTTCCAAAGCTTCCATATTTGGGAAATCACGATCTAACACTTGCAAATTAGGCTCAAACGGGCCCGCGGGCGGGCCCGTGACTGTTAAGAGTAAGTCTTTCTAGCAATAATTCTCACCGCTCTTTTCTGTAAAATAAAAATAGAATTTGTTATGGTTGTACAGGCTTTACCCCAAACCTCCACACAATAAATTAAATGTGGACCAAAAATTGAGTTATACAGCACATAAAGAGCCCTATCATTTAACAAGTCCTTTAGTTTATACTGTACAATACTGCAATAGATTTAGATAACCTAGTTTTAACAGAAAGTATATAATAATAATTATTATTATTATTATAATTACATTATATTTTAACCCATTTTGATTTATTTACTAAAAGCTGTTTGAAACACCTTATAAAATAATATTTGAAAGTTCGGCTCCAAAACACTTTAACATCACAGTTTCAGCATTTTCCTTTTCATCATCAGCTGTAATTTTTAAACATGGTAAATTGTCTTTGAATTTCAGGAGAAAACTGACGACAACGTGTTACCAAATGGACTGGTTCCAGGACATGCATACACTGTGACGGGTTTCAAACAGGTAAACTTTAACTCGGAGCCAACTCTAATATTACTACTTTAAAACACAGAAGAGTTATGGGTTGTTTCAGCTTCTAGGTACTCATCAACCATCGCAGACCAGTGAGAAACTACCCTAAAGCCAGTATCTCTCTGGACTGCGACTGTTGGTGACTCAAAATTGTGAGAAAATGAGCAAATGTCCGGAATTTCACCAAATTTGCAATGTTTGTGGCAAGCAATCAGCAAGTCGTGTAGCCACATTTTGAACAACCAGTTCTTGAAAATCATACTTTATTTTTGCAAATTTCTGCAGGACATGCACATATTTTATTGCCCACATCATACTGCTTTGTACCCACCTTGGCAGCTTCCCCTACATTTATAATTTACAGTATTTTCTGGTGTATAGGTCGCACCTGTGTATAGGTCGCATTGTCCAATTATCACCAATAGATTGGAAAAATCCCTAGATAGGTTGCACTGGTGTATAGGTCGCACCTACGTTTAGCTCTGCTGCAAATGTCTGCCACAGGAGCGCACAGCAAGGCTTTTAAGAAGATTAACACTTAAAAACAATTATTTGTTTGATAAAAATTATAGCAAATATATGTCTGAGCTGAACTTTTCCTTAATAAATGAACGTAATTGTGAAATGAGCTGGATTTAAAAATTTGTTTCACCGAAAGTGATAACAAGCCATATATAGGTCGCACCTGAGTATAGGTCGCAGGCCTTGAAAAAAAACCATAATAGGTCGCACCTGAGTATTGGTCGCAGGCCTTGAAAAAAACCCATAAAAAGGTGCGACCTATACACCGGAAAATACGGTAATCTACTGCAGTACACTTATGAAACAAAAACAGGCTATTTTGGACCAGTTTTTAAATATTTATCCATTGCATATGTAGGCCTGGACATTTGTGAAGTAGCCTTGGGTGTTTTCTATTAGAGCTCCTGTGGAGGTGTTCAAGAACAGTTTTGGGATTACGTAAACTAATAAATCAAGATGAATTTTAGATGCCTGCAACGTCACTGTGACCATGTTGAGGTGAACAAGAATGTTGAACACGTTCAAAATTTAAAACGAGCTTCAGGCAAATTCTTTGAGACATTTTGGAAACTCTTCCTTGAATTCGGTTCACCAACAAGTCACAGCCCAGTGAGATTAGCAGCAGCTCAACAGTCGAAGAGTTACAAACAGAATCCAGACAACTGCAACAACTTTGTGACTATTTTGCACCATGAGAATGAGACCCTGCGAGGAAACTGAAGACCTTTCAATGTTCCTAGACATTCTGGAAACTCGCTTGCAAAGGCTTGTGGCGAAGAGTCAGCTCTGTGTGGATCAAGCCGGTCACTGTTGTTTCTTAATGCATATGTGGAATAAGCCTTAATATTGTAATATTCTGTAAAGATCTGGTGGTGGCTTGATCCCAAAATGCAGGGAGAACTAGAAGAACTCAGGTTAAAAGTAAAAAGTTGAAAATAAACAAAAGGGCTGACGTGGTAACAAAAATTTACATGAACCATGAGAAGAAACAGAGTAGTGATGTGTCCTTCTGCGTCGAGGCTTCGAAGCGTGTGTTGAGTAATTCAGGAGGATTTATATGGAGCGTGTATCGAAGCGTGTATTGATGACGCATGTAGGGACGTTCAAAGCCTCGCTAGCGGGCTGTACCATGTGACCGATTCAGGAACTGGTTCATTTGTATGCGCGACGATTCGAAACAGAAAAATCCATCATCACCATTATCATAAATACAGATTATCATTTGCAGAGCAAATTTAGACTTTGTTTGAGGTCCTCACAAACATGATTTCTTTTTTCTTTTAGTCAACTTAAAGCTTCACAAACCAGTTATGTTATTACTTTGTAGAATCCATCTACCAGTTTTACATTTATAGTCCATTTGATGACGCAGTAGAGCAAATGAAGCACCATGGCGCATCGGATTATGAGTCGAGCTATTTAATGGAAAGTCTCAGTGCTTCATGAAGCTTCATCTCACCATCACTAACTGAGAGCCAAAACCAGGACAAGGTGCAAAAAAGGGAAAGAGGAACATGGAGCCATCACGAGACAATGGCCAGATAAGAAGGAACAGGAGACGCAGACTTATACACAAACTAACGACAGACAAATAAACAGCTGGGAGAGACAACAGCAGGTGGTGGCAAAAGCTAATGACATGAGGGCGCAATAGCTAGGATAGACCACAGGAGGGAGACACACACACTAGGAACAGAGTCAAACAGAAGGATCAGGAAAAGAAATAAATACAAGATAAACACAAAGAAAACAGACAAAAAGGACATACTATGACATATTCAATACATTTGTTGTTTATGTGATGCTCCAATCTAGTTTGGAGCTCTACATGTTGTATAGAGAAACAGCTAGCAACAAATTTCTTCCAGTATTTACACATGAACTGTAAAAAACTTTTGGACAACTTTGTAGTTTCAGAACATGCATTCAGCATTTAAATGATTATTTTTCTGTCAATGATTCTGATCAGATTACGAGCCAAGGAAAGCTTGTGAACCTGGTGCGTCTGTGGAACCCCTGGGGCAAAACTGAATGGAACGGAGACTGGAGTGATGGGTACAGTGTTGGATTTACAAAGATCATTTTATAATACTAAATTTACTACACTTACATTACTCTATCCATATGCAACAAAACATGGTATGGTTATCTATTTAAAGTTCATAACGAATACATTTCTTTGTTCTGTAGATCCTTGTTGTGGCAAACCATTAGCCCTTCTGATTGTGAAAAGTTGCGTTCGGTGTCTGATGATGGCGAGTTTTGGTATGTAGATTTACTCAGATGGTAAAAAATTACAAGTATTACGAATAAAACACAAAATCTACACATCTTACCTTTGGTTAGGATGACCATAGAAGACCTCTGTAAGTGTTTTGTTGATATTGACATCTGTGGCCCGAGTCCAGACTTCATTGATGGAAACCCGTCCGGTCAGTGGAAGACCTCCATGTATGAAGGACGGTGGGTTGCAGGAACCACAGCTGGAGGCTGCATTGGGAACACTGGTATTTATATTATTTTACAAGACTTGTGTAATGTTTCATTGTCCTTTCTTGTGCATTTCTTGTATTTATGTAAATAAGGGCACAACTACTAATGCTAGACGGCTGAATTCATGCCGTCTCACAAAATGTTTAAACACTGAACCAACTAAAATATAACTCAAACTAACTTTGAGATATTTTACTAAATCAGAAATATTATTATTAGACTATAATTCAGATTAAATCAGAAAGTGGATTTAGTCAGACTTAGTTGTAAATGGTAGTTCTATGTGGGGTTCGCATGTTCTCCCCATGTTTATCTACTGTATTTGTTATTGACAAGTGTCCCCCCCCCACACCCCCAAATTCATTGGGACAAAAATTATTTATGAAATTCATCAAGTTAAATATTGCTCACTTTATTTTTCAGACAGTTTCTGGACAAATCCACAGTATCGCATCAAAGTTTGTGGGAATTATCCAGCGAAAAGTGATGCGACAAACTTCCTGGTGTCTCTCATGCAAAAGCCCGACAAATGGAACCGACGTCTGGTGCAAAACCTCCACATTGGCGTAGCTATATTTGAGGTAAAATAGATTATTTTCTACATCATATGCAGGAAACTTAGCTGCTCATGTCGCACACAGTGAAACGCAAAAAGTGAAATAGTTTTAGACCATAAGAATTTGTGTTTTCATGGGGGGGAAAAAAAGTAAAATTACTGCATAAAACAAGAAAAAACTGTTGAACATTATTGTTTTATGTGTTTAAGCTTTAAATTTCATGTATTTGTTATTATATTCTTAGATTTTAGTCCTGACTGCTCAAAGAAAGCAGACAATGTATTTAACCTGAGTTAAATGATATTAATCTTGTAATAGCTGGATTAGATACAGGTTTAAACTTTAATGTTTAAACCTGTTTGTTTGTTTACAGTGATTGTTCACTTGTTTGTTGTTATTTTAGTTTAATTCGCGATTTTTACTGAATCTGGTTTCCTGTTGTTTTCCTTCCTCAATTTCTCTCAAGGTCACTGAACAAGTAAGAAACAACTAAAGTTCTTGATCTAGTTCTAAATCCTGTAGCGTCCCTTCTAAAGATGTCTTAAACCTGCAGGACAAAACGCAGAGCGGGAAGTTCCCCGCCTCGTTCTTCAGCTCCCAAAAGCTCGTCGCTCAGACTAAAGCCTACATGAACACACGAGAGGTGATGGAGTTCTTGATGCTGAAACCAGGAGAGTACGTTATTATCCCGTCAACGTATCGCCCAAATGAGTCGGCCTCCTTCATCCTCACCATCCACTCCAAGGACGAAACTCGCTGCTAGTAGGTTTACATGAAATCACAGATTCAACATTCAGAATGTTAAATACATAAAAGATAAAGACATTAATCCTGTGTGGATGCTTATTTTTCTGTACAGTGAAAATTCTGGTCCCAGCCTGCAAGAGTCAACTGAAAAGGTTTTAAGATAAATTACTGTTAATGTTTTTTATCTTTCCGTAGTTAACTAAACTCTTCTATGTTTACAGATCAAGAAACCTAAAAACAAGAACGACTATGAAAATAAAAAGGCATTCTTCCGCCAGTACTCAGACAAGGTAATTTGTTTTATCAGAATCAGCTTTTTTGTCATTAGCACAAAGAAATTACATTTCTGTACAGCACATCCGAAGAAACACAAACAAACAAACAACAGACATGGGTAGATGGCGTGTCTGAGGCTGCAGCCTCACTGAGAGGTGCTTCCTTTTTCATTAGATTAGAAAAAGGGGAACACAGGGGAAGAGGAGGTAAAACAATTGCACTAAAAGCAACATACTGGTGACATAAAGACATGCATGTGGAGTGGGTGAGGGTGGGAGTCCCAGAACAGGCTGCCCAAGTGAGAGACACAGCCACTGGTGCTTTCACATCTTCCTAGTTTGCTGCACCGGGGGTGGGGGATGGGGGTGGAAATGAGGGAGGCCAACAAAGGTGGTGAATTTGAGGGGAATTAGTTCATGAGAGAGAGTTACCGTATTTTCAGGTGTATAAGTCGCACCTTTTTTCCTAATTTGCATGCCTTGCGACTTATAGGGCGAAGCGACATATTTATGGATTTTTCCCATATTTTTAGACCAATTTTTGGCTGAGATATGACCGTTTTTCATTTTGGCAAAAAAAATGATGCAGTACCAGTTTCGGCCGCTAGGGTCTACCGACCGTTCCCAGCTCATGTGTCCGAAGGAAGCCTCCTCTGGTCGGACTCACTCTGTCGCAGCCCGGCCTCCTGCTCTCTGGAGGTCTGAACTACTGTTAGCTGTGTTTTACTGTTAGCAATGCAAAATAGCTCATGAACCACACGGCAGATTTTGATGAAACTTACAGAAAGTAATCACTGGATGTAAATCACTGGATGGACATTTACAAACTGTTAGCTGTAGGAGATGTTTGAGCTAAAATTCAATGTTTTAGGACCGTAGATGCGTTAGCTGTTAGCTCCGTGTTTTTCCGGGTACCATTAGCAAAATAGCTCATGAACCACACGACAGATTTTGATGAAACTTACAGAAAGTAATCACTGGATGGACATTTACAAACTTTTAGTTGTAGGAGATGTTTGCGCTAAAATTCGATTTATTTATAATTTATTTTTGCAGCGCGCGCGACCGTTTGGAAGACGTCAAAGGAAACAATTTAAATCCAGCTGATTTGACCATTACGTGAATTTATTAAGGAAAGGTTAAGCTCAGAAACACTTTTGCTATAATGTCAGCAAACAAATGTATTTTTTAAAGTGTTTATCTTGCTAAATTTTAAAGAAATGCATCGGTCCCACCTGTGCGGGTGCACATAGTGAAACTACTTTTTAAATCCAGCTGATTTGACAATTACGTGCATTTATTAAGGAAAAGTTCAGCTAAGACACATCTTTGCTATAATTTTCAGCAAAACAACAATTGTTTTTACCGTGTTAATCTTGTTGAAGATTAACACGGTAAAAACAATTATGCCGTGTGCTCCTGTGGCTGCCATTTGCAACAGGGCAAAACACCGGCCCACATTTACGCGGTGACGCATAACGTCAGCGGTGGATCGTTAGGGCGAAGCGACATATTTATGGATTTTTACAATTTATTGGACATAATTGGACAATGGACAATGCGACTTATAGGGCGGAAAAATACGGTAGTGCAGAGCAGGGAAGGAGCAGGAGGGAAACACGTCCGCCTTCGCCGAGAGCAAGAAGGAAAAAAAAACCCTCATCCTTGAATCTCAATAAAAATGGTGAATGTACCAACTTGGACTCAGGTAAGTGCACCAAATAAAGTTAACAATAAATATGGATGATTTCACCCTAAAATTTTGTTATTTGTGTTCACAAGTTAAGATTTTGTTTTTCTAAATTTGAGCTTTATGACATTTGAATTTCCACGAGTGCTTAAAGTATTTTTCTGCATGTTTGTCTCAATCAACTTCACCATTTTTCATGTAAGACAAACTATCATATCAATGCAACTGTTAAATTTTCAGTATGAAGAAGTGGACGCTGAGCAGCTGCAGAAGCTCCTGAATGAAATCATCTTGAAAGGTTTGATTTATAAATATTAAATATCTACAACCCGCACTGCGAGCTTAATTCTGTAAAAAAAAAAAAACTGCTGTACATATTGACACGCGTGTCTTTGCTGTCAGGGGATTTAAAGTCCGGAGGCTTCAGTATTGATGCGTGTCGCAGCATGGTGGCTCTGATGGACGTATCCTTTGACGTTTCACAAAAACACAAATTCAGCAGATAAAAACATCACGACTGACCGTGCAGGAGCTCCTGCACTTTCTTTTGCTATTGATGCGTGTCGCAGCATGGTGGCTCTGATGGACGTATCCTTTGACGTTTCACAAAAACACAAATTCAGCAGATAAAAACATCACGACTGACCGTGCAGGAGCTCCTGCACTTTCTTTTGCTCACATAATAACTAAATCTAATGTGCATGATAACAAATTATTTTGTTTAGGTCGAGGTCAAGGTGTCTTCATTCACACCACATGTGGTGGAATGAAACTATGTACACAGGGTCCCAGTTACATCCAATAAAAATACACATTGTAAAGAAAAACAGTAGTAAGATACTTTGAACTAAGAAATATGCTAAACTAAGAATATACTGTACTAAGCACTAATAGTACAAAACAATGCACAGGAATGTGTTATATGAAACACATTCCTGATATTAGGCATCTCTAAACAGCTGCAGTTATTTTCCTTAATGGTTTATTATGAAGTCATCCATTACAGGGAAACTGAACAGTGAAGAGTTTGTCCGTCTGTGGAACAAAGTCATGAAATATAAGGTAAAACGGATGAAGTGAAATTCAAGTAAATCAGTTGACTGATTTGTTTTAATTAAAGTGAC
>JBBPBX010016120.1:16123-48583 GCA_038048925.1 Garcialebias charrua | reverse complement strand
CTCCCCTACAGTCGGATCTGGGGGATGGGTGAATGGTTCGTCCTGTTTGGGTGGCCCTGGGGACTCCGCACTCGGGGTCCCTCTTGGGGTCTTGGGCTCTGGTCCTCCTTTTGTCTGCCTCGGGTCTTGGGGGTTGGGTCTCTGGTGCTTCGCGGTCACTATTGAATGTTCTATTGGAGAAGCCTTATTCACTAATGCATGCTCACAACCACACACGGATAGATGCAGGGATGTATATGAGGTATAGTAAGTGGATATGTAGATGTGTATATGACTGCATATGCATGTATATGTATGTACATGTGTGTTGATTCAAGGATCTTTATTTGTCATTCCACCACATGTGGTACATGTGGTGGAATGAAATTATGTACACAGGGTCCAAGAATAAAATGTAAAAGAAGAACTATCAATTCTAAGATTTGAACTAAGAAAAACATCAACTAAATGTGCACTTAGCACTAGTAGCATGAAAACATTACGCTGAACAGCAGCACTAACATGAGTCTGTGTGAGCAGATGAGCACGCATGAACACAACATGAAACAGATCAGCAGCAACATGATGTATTTTTCACAGTGATTATTCTGGTTAGATATTTATGAGTCTAGCAGCCTCAGAGTAGAAGCTGTTCCTCAGTCTAGTGGTTCTGCACTTAATGCTCCTTAACCTCCTTCCTTAGGGGAGCAGGGCAAAAAGTGCACTCTTAAAACAGATGTGTCAAAAACTGCGCATGATGTGTCAAATTTTAACACATGTACCGAATCAGCTCAGGGACAACCCATGGTGTGTTGTTTATGACACAACTAATGTGTTTGTCATTTTAACACAACTATTGTGTCACTCAAATCAACACAAATTTGTGTCAAAATGTGTCATTTTGACACAAATATACATATAAAATGTGTTTACATAGATTGGGTTAAAAAACACATTTGAGGATATTAGAGATACTTTTATTACAATTATTGTTATTACAATACATTACAACAATAAAGCTGGGGCAGCTGCAATATATAGCTCAAATAAAAAAAGTCAAGCTAACAAAATACCCATTTTTCTAAGGTTATTCAACACACCTTAAAAAAACATACTGCCTGAATAATATTTGTTTCAACATTCAGTGAACATGGATGAAAAACGTGGCAATAAAATTAATAAAAGAGATCATGAAAAATAATCCCTGTCCCTTCCAACATGCATGAGTTTTCCCATTGCACCAAAATGGCAACATGTATTGACAATCCAATAGTCATCAACCAAGGTACAGGATCTTGTATCTTGGGGCCACACACAGCTCTCTGGTGCCAAAACTCCTTATAACATATAAAGGATTCAAATCAGAAACGTCTGCAAGTGTGATCAATTCATATTCACTAGTTTTTTGTACAGCATAAGCATAAAAATGATCATCAAAGTACAATACATTTAGTATATGAACAAACGTGAGAATGGAGTCGTTATGTGCCAGAATATGAATAACGTCACCAAATTCACCATGCTTAGGTACAAGGGTTGGTCAAGTTCAACAAGCATATATTTTGTACCTGTCTCAAAATGTGCTCTATGTAGATGCTTAGAAAATGAATTCAAGTTATAATATGTCCATGGACAACTGTCTTGACCACATATTTTTATATTCTGTCCATCTGATGAGCAATGTATTTCATGAAGGTGCCATATGTGGTTTTTCATCTCTTTGAATGCAGTCCCTCTTCATTTTGGACAACTGTACATTTTACTTGCAAGCTTTAAGTCGTGCAATCAGTTCCAGCACTTTTGCCTTTCTTCGTGTGGAGAACGGTAGATCGTAGATGTACTCAAAGAATGTAAAGACAGGGCAGAGTTGTGGTGGATAAGACAAGTTACACACCCAGTAGAGTTTGAAAAGCTTGTCCACAGCACACGTGAGACCATCGTCTAGAGGGACGGTGACTTTGTCATTCTTGGCAATGATGACATACTGCTTCAATGACAGCAGGGCACCAATGCAGATCAGCTGGGGCTGATGATTTGTTTGTGAAGCAGAGGAATCATTGCAAAGTGATGCAATTCTTGTTCCAGGCCTAGAGACAAAAGGCCAGAAATAAAATAAAAAAAATTTGTTAGTGAAATGATCAGGCACTGTGAAATATTTGATCTTTAAACAGCAATTTTACCAAAGTAAAAACCTACCGGCATAAAATCCAGAAGGTAAGTTATTGTGGTCTTGATGCTACAACGACTTGCACCAACAGGGTCTGTCTGGTCTGTCTTCTGCTCTTTCTGTAGGTGGGTTAACACCACAAGCATTGTGTAACCAGCCTCATCTGAAAGTGAACAAAAATCAAAACTCTAAAAATGTGTACTTATTTCTGCAGGTCACAAATGTAATTACACATTGTCCACCATTTTATAAAATAAGGAATTTACCCTCCTGTCAGTGCCTGGCATGCATTATTCATTAAAAAAAAAGTTTTTTTTTAAACTTGGCACCCTCCAATGTCTTCCCAGTGTTTCTTTCTTCTACTCTGTTTAGATCTGTCTGTCTTCAGCTCTTTCTGTCTTCAGCTGTCTTCTGCTCTTTCTGTCTTCAGCTGTCTTCTGCTCTTTCTGTCTTCAGCTGTCTTCTGCTCTTTCTGTCTTCAGCTGTCTTCTGCTCTTTCTGTCTTCAGCTGTCTTCTGCTCTTTTTGCCTTCAGCTGTCTTCAGCTGTCTTCAGCTGTCTTCAGCTATCTTCTGGTCTGTCTGTTTTCAGCTGTCTTCAGCTCTTTCTGTCTTCAGCTCTTTCTGTCTTCAGCTGTCTTCAGCTGTCTTCTGGTCTGTCTGTCTTCAGCTCTGTCTGTCTTCAGCTGTCTTCTGGTCTGTCTGTCTTCTGCTCTTTCTTCACCTTTGTTCAGCTCTTTCTCTTTTCAGCTCCCTTAAGATCTGTCTCTCCCTCCAGCAACTTCTGGTGCGTTCATTCAGCAGATTTGCATTCTCACGGCTGTTTCGCAAGGAACAGCAATTTTTCTTTATTTTTTCAACAAAATTGTTTTCGTAAACTATTTTCCTATTTTAATATTACGACCTGAATTTGGCAGCACAGTGGCACAACTGGTAGAGCTGCTGCCTCTCAGCGAGAAGTTTGCTGGTTCAAATCCCGGCCCGGGGGCCTTTCTGGGTATAGTTTGCATGTTCTCTCTGTGCATGCGTGGGTTTCCTCCGGGTACTCCGGTTTCCTCCCACAGACCAACAACATGCATGTTAAACTGATTAGTAACTCTAAATTGTCTCTAGGTGTGAGTGAGAGAGTGAATGATTGTTTGTCTCGTTTGTCTCTATGTGGCCCCGTGATGGACTGGAGACCCGTCCAGGGTGTACCCCGCCCCTCGCACAGTGATTGCTGGACATGGGCACCGTCGACCCCCATGACCCAAAAATGGAAGAAGCGAATAAAAGATAATAGATGGATGGATGGATATTTTTAAATATATCATTTAGAAAGTTCCCAAATTCCTGGTTTCCCATAAGTACCTTTGGTCATGTCTTCAATCTCTTTCAAAAGAGTGCACAGTCTAGGTTCCATGGCAGCCACAGCTTTGAGTTTTGGCATGATGTTGACCTCCCATCTACGAACAGGTCTGCCTTTTCACCTGTGAGCCTTCCAAACTCTGAGTCCAGCTAGAACAAAGAAAAAAAAAGGTTTTGGAAAACTACAAGTTGAACTTTGTTTGTTCAAAGTTACAGGGAGGGAAAGAAGCAAACCTACCAGACTTGGCATGTCCAGAAATCGTGGATATTCACGCAGTATTTCTGCAAGGGTGGGTGATTCCCTCATAATCCATGCTCTGTGCTAGGAGAATGTTTTCTCCATGCCAGACTTGATTGCTGAAAGGTTTTCTGAAGAGGGTCGCAACCTTTTGATCAAGGTGACCCACTCATTTGTGGTGTTGTCATTTACATTCTCAGTTGCACTGGATGTCTGTGCTTCCCCCCGGTCGCTGGTCACTTTTCGTTTCCTGTAGCGTCTTTCATCTTGTTGCAGATTCCGTTGAAGGTTATGCAGTTTGGTCTCTAGGAACCCACTGTGAGATACTGGATCATAGAAATGCTCCTGATAAAGAAAACACGTTTTTTTCAATCAGCTGAAAACTTTTCAGAAATTCAGAAGAAATATACAAGGAAATACAAGTTAATATTTTATTTTGGACCCCAATAGAAAACTGATATGTTTCACTTGTTTACCGTACTTACAAATCCCTCCCCTTGTCCATCCACCTGGATACTCAGAGATGGGAAGGTGGCAATGATGCTCTTCGCTAAAGCCAGCTTGTCTCCATTAAGAGGATAACTGGGGGAAAAAGAAAAACACCATTTTCAGTCGTTAATCTACTCATACAAAAACAGAAGATCACATTTTGCTGCATCATTTCACAAACAGACTTTTGAAGTGAAAAAATAATTGCAAAGTGAGTAATCTCAGATTGCTTATGATCTCCCTAATTTAATGAGCATTATCAATAAGGTGCTCCTTTAAAGTGAAACCTACTTTCTGCTTTATGTTGCACATATAGTATTCCAGTATTTAGCAAGGCTTATACAAAAATCAATATTGATACAGCCTGATGTGATTAACTTAAAATAAAAAAACAGAACTATTGTAGATAAAAAATTCCAATTTAAAAACAATAGAAGGATGCAGCAACAAACTAAATTCCCATGTTGGATTTTTGAAAGTTACTAACTTTTTGTTGAGATATCATGCCTTACTAATCCAACTTTTTAGTCAAACAGGTCATGTTTATTGAATGTATTGCCGTTAAATCGACAGTATAAAAGGACAAGCATTGCATTTGCTGTTTGTAATATTCCCTGCAGGATCGCGTATGACTCGACCATATCACTGCACACTATACGTTAGCATAATGCTAAAACATGTTGCTATGGCTTTTTTCGCCTGCTGAGTTTTACCGCAGTTCAGCTTAAGGACGCCTGCCATCTTAATTTTTCAATTAATTCACCAACTCACCGAAAAAAAACACGACCTTTCTTAGCAGCCATTAGCTGCTCCAAGCATTGCTTTTAGAACCTCTTAAAGAGACAGTAACCTTCAACCTGGAATAAAATGACACGAAAAAATATTGGGTATTTATAAAAACTGTCAAATTTAATTTAAAGCGAATTAATTTGGTAACAATATGTAAACTTAATGTATGACTTCTGGTATCAGAACAGAATGAATATGAATTGCAGGTGTTGTAGACATATAAGAAAGTGTTGTTTACTAAAACTTCTACCATCCCCCTTTAACCTTTAAATTATTTTAAAATTTTACACTCTTCCATGAACTTTGGAGAAAAAAAAGACAACTACAGCAAACCCTACCAATTTAGTACCCAGCAGCTCCCTGTGCCATAATGATAATGAGCTAGCTAGCTAACTTTGACATGAAACCCAGCAGAACGTTTTGGATATCTACTACCCCGGCATAACACTAAAAATACACTATAATTATTTTTCAACTATTAATAATTCTACATATTCCCAAAAGACTAACATGATACCATTGCGTTAAAACAAATTCAAAGTACATATTACTTACCAAAGTGTCAAATTACAGATGATGCGGCCTCCATCTTTGCCTTCTTTGTTAGTCCGTACAGTGTTGCCAGGTGAGAAATGTAGGATTATCGTACCAGAGCCCTAAAATTATCGTATTTTGAGGGAAATTATCGTACACCCGTCATAAACAAAATAAAAAGTATGCTCTATAGTCACTCTGTTGTTGAATAGCGTCTAACAGGCACCCCCAGCTTTGTGGCGTCAGTACTGGTGGGAACCATAGACAATAATACGTATTAATGTTTGGTGGCAACTAATAAGCCCCTCCCCCCTCTTCTTCCACCACCGAGCTGAAGTGTGGACAGGAGATAAAAAATAAAAATAAACTAATTCTGTAAAATTAATTTAATAACTCAACTAAATTCTGTCTATTAAGTTTGTATTTTCAAGAAAACAATAACTTGATCTTTAACTTAACTGATGTAACGGCTCATAGCACTGATATCAATACTAAAAACATCCCTAATTGTAAATTTTAATATTCATTTTATTTATTTATTTTTGGAAATGCTTTCTTTCTGTTTCATACCCTGGACATTCCACAAAGACATGTTGAACCGTTTCAGGGAAATTGCTGGTGCACATGTCACAGTCCTGTTGCATACTTTCTAATTATTTTAAGAGATTTATTAAGGTCTAATGCGAGTAAGTTCCTGTTTCTTCCTGCTTTCCTTGTATATCCTACCTTTTTTGTTGTGTAAATGTCTTCCTGTATCAGTAATGTCCCTGTTTTCCTGTCATATTTTCTTAATATATTTCTTTATTATAATTTAACGTTCAACTTTATATAAACGTTCTATCATTTTCATCACTTCTTCCGGACCGTTGTCACACGGATCTGCTTTTTCTAACGCATGGGGCGGGTGCAGCGGACTATTCAGCCAATCATGGTCGTTGTTCTGCATATACGTCACTCTTATGTCACATTTAGAAAAGCACGATTGGCTGGAATTTCAAGACGCCTTCAGGGTTCACAAAAAAACTCAGACAGACAGTTGCGACAGGCTGATGACAACCGATCACAACTACACGTTCACAGAATGGTCAAATTATCGTATTTTTGGCCTTTTTTGGGATTATTGATCGTACATCGTACAGAGGGCAAAATTATCGTACAAATACGATAATTATCGTACACCTGGCAACACTGAGTCCGTAAGGCGGGAAAAACTCCCTCCTTTTTCTGGTGGCTTAGTCCCTCCCACTTGTGCTGACTTCAGGTTGCTCCTCTCAAACCAACACACTGTATGTGTTGAAATATTCAACACATACAGTGTGTTATACTGTACTTTTGTTGCAATTTTAACATATTGTGTGTTGAAATTAACACAAAATGTGCTTCAAATGTAATGACACATTTTTTGTGTTGTTTTTTAACACATCTCTTATAAGAGTGTGTGTGTGCTGAGTGAATGAGGTCCTTCATGATGCAGGCGGCCCTCTTCCTGCATCTAGAGGTGTAGATGTCTGTGATGGTGGGGAGACTGACTCTAACAGACTTCTGTGCAACCTTCACCACTCTCTGAATGAGAGGGAGGCCAGTGGAACAGTGAGGCTACACGGAGCAGAGGTCACAAAGGTGCAGGACTTCAAGCACTTGGGCTCCACTGTCCAGGAAAAATGGAGAGTGTGGTAAAGAGGTGAAGCAGGATGGAGTGGATGGAGAAAGATTTCAGGAGTGATTTGTGACAAAAAAGTGTCAGCAAAAGTCAAAGGAAACATTTACAAGACAGTGGTGAGACCTGCTATATTGTATGGTCTGGAGTCAGAGGCATTGACAAAAAGACAGGAGACAGAACTGGAAGTGGCAGAAATGAAGATGCTAAGGTTCTCCTTAGGAGTGACAAGGATGGATATAAGCAGGAATGAGATCATCAGAGGTACAGCACAGGTTGAACAACTGGGAGATAAATTTAGGGAGGCAAGACTTAGATGGTTTGGACATGTCCAGAGGAGGGACAGTTGTTTGGGCATGTCCAGAGGAGGGACTTTGCATATACGTATTATTGGTAGAAGGATGTTAGAAATGCAGCTGCCAGCAAAAAGACAAAGAGGAAGGCCAAAGAGGAGATATATGAATGCAGTTAGAGAGGACATGAAGGTACAGTAGTTGGAGTGAGGACAGAAGGTGCAGAGGACAGAGTGAGGTGGAGACTGAATTAAAGCCACTCTCTAATGCCCCTTTTCCACTTGGTGGCCCGGCTCGGATGTGACGTCATATTTGCGTGCCAAGCGCGCGTTGGAGAGCATTTCCACCTCACAGATGCGCGGCGCCGCGCCAAGATTCCGGACTCATCTCAGAGCAGGTCCGAGGCCGGCTGGCCCCGAACCGTGGGGAGGAGGCTGGACTGAGTTTGAGGAAGTGGCTGCCGTGAGGGAGCAAACACCGAAGGACTTTACAAGATTAACATGGTAAAAACAATTATTTGTATTAAAAATTACAGCACACATGTGAACTATTCCTTAATAATTCCACGTTGTTGTCAAAACGGCAGGATTTAAAAAAGTAGTTTCGCCACGTGCACGCGCGCGCCCGCGCGCGCACGTGAGCCGTCTTTATTTCTATAATGTAGCTAAATAAACGCTTTAAAAAATATAGTTCATAGCTGACGTTATATCAAGAGGGTGCTTGAGCTTAACAGTTCCTTAATAATTTCACGTTGTGGTCAAATCAGCTGGTTTTAACAAAGTAGGTCGACACGTGCACATCACATGCATGCGCGGGTGGGGTCGATCGGCGTTCTTTGTTTTAAATGTAGCTAAATAAAAGCTTAAAAAATATATTTCATAGCTGCTTTATACCACGAGGGTTCCTCAGGTTAACAAGTCCTTAATAATGTCACGTTGTGGTCAAATCTGGATTTAAATTGATTTGTTTTGACTAATTCCAAACCTATCACATGTGCTTCGAAAATAAATTATTAAAAAATCGAATTTTAATTCAAATAACTCCAACAGCTTACAGTATGCACATAAACATGTAGTGATTACACTCTGTTGGTTTGAAAAATATCTGCTTTGTGGTTTCTGAGATCTAAGATATGTGTTAAATACTAGTAGAAAAAAAAAGCTAGGTCGACACACTTATGTCTATTAAAAATCGAATTTTAATTCAAATAACTCCAACAGCTTACAGTGTGTATATAAACATGTAGTGATTACACTGTGTTGGTTTGAAAAATATCTGCTTTGTGGTTTCTGAGATATTTGATATATGTATATATATCTTACATATATCTTATAAAAGATATCTACATATAAAACAGTTTCTAGACTGAATTACCGGTAACCATGTTTTTCTTTTTTTTTTTACAGTTAAGACGAAGAAGTCAACACCAGAATTTATCAACTTGTGTCTTCTGGAGGAAGCACATGAGACAACAGGAAAAAAATCATTTAGGTGGATGCAGTATTTATTTTTGTGCTTTTTTCACTTCTTAGTTTTCATAATAAACATTTTATTTCTTAAGTGGTGTCATTGAACAATAATTTCCTAAACATATTTTACAATGTTAAGTGTGTACAGTATAGTGTTTGTTTAAAAACATACTGGAAGTTAAGAATATTACACAATATTATTGTGGGCGACCGTGGTGTAGTGGTAATGGCAGTCGACCCCTGATCGGAAGGTTGGAGGTTCGAATCCCGCATCCGCCCACCATGTGTTGTGTGTCCCTGGGCAAGACACTTAACCCCGAGTTGCTCCCGGTAGGTCTGGATGGCGCCTTGCAAGGCAGGCTACCACTACCGGTGTATGAATGTCTGAATGAATGGGTGGATGGCTGGTATTGTAAAGCGCTTTGGGGCTCCTCACAGGGGGCTGGAAAGCGCTATATAAATAAGCTCCATTTACCATTCAATATTTTCCATTTGCATTTGACCTTTAAAGAATCATAAGAAAAAGATTATTAGATTTGAACAGCCATCCATCCATCCATCCATCCATCCTTCCTGTTGTCGTGTCATGAGTAGTGCAGCAGCTTTTGCCAGGATGCACAGATGTCAACATGAACCCATCCATCCATCCATCCATCCTGATGTCGGGTTGTGGGTGCAGCAGCTTTTCCAAGGATGCACAGACGTCGCCGTCAACCCCGATGAAGCTGTTCTTGGATGCCCAAACGAGTTTCCTGATCAACAAACATTTAATTATTAATACTTTGTTTTTACGTTTAAAGAAACATGCTTTTAATGTTTATGGGACAGTTTAAACCAAATTATCCATTTGCATTTGACTTTGAATTAGCCCTGACAAAATATTACCGTTTAAATTTAATGAAATACAAACATTTAATATTACCTTACTGTAAAAATAGTTTAACTGATTACAGGGCAGTGTGATCAATGTGTTAAGCAATGTTAACAGGAACCTTGTGCATATATGAGAATAATCTTTATTATAAAGAAACAAAATGGAAAACACAGGGGTTTAAAACAAGCTGAAAAGTCTATAAAGTAAGATCAGAGCATTAAATAGCTCAAGGGACATTACCGCCAACAGGTGGTGAGACAAGGTTCTGCAGGGTGTTCTTCTTCTAACGTTTAGTGGTGGCTAGTAAATAGCTTGAGGTAACACTACCGCCACCACGTGGTAGGACGAGTGAGATTCTACACCCCGCCCACAGAAGGGCTGCAGATAGTGAATGGAGACAAAACCGTGCATGTGAGCCGATCCTAACTGGACCAGACCGGACCAGACTGGGCCGCTCTGGGCCGGTAGTGGAAAAGGGGCATAAGCCAACTGGGAGGTCAGACTCTGGGAGCTCAAACAATAAAACCTGACCAGCAAATTGTTCAGGGCAAGTTGCAGCTACAAATTTCATAACTCCACCAGTTATCCTCACTGCTCGAGGGCCACGGACCCGAACAACACCAGCTAACCGCACTGTGGACTTAGTTGCTGCTTGGTGACACTGCTGCAGAGCCTCCACAACTGGACCAGGAGACTTTGTAACTGAAGGCAAGTCAAAGAACGAACCACCATGTGCTCAAAGAGTTCTTGGTAAATGCGCTGAATTATGTTCATTCCCAAAATGCCAGGAACTGAAGAACCAACATTAGGGGGATCCTTCACCACCAGAATCCCACAATGCGGAAGCACCTTATCACAAAGATTAACATCCAACTCGAAATAGCCAATGTATGGGATGGAAAGACCGTTGGCTGCTCGGAGCTGCAACCAATGACATCATGCCCCAATGATGCAAAATGCTCCTGAAAACAGCTCTCAGTGATGGTCGACACCATGGAACCTGTGTCCACTAAACAAGTCACTTAGATACCGCCCATAACGACATCAATGACTGGACAAGATGCCAAAAATTTTGACGTGGCTGCCAGTTGCGAGCCTGCTATCCCCCCAACCTGAGTTATGGCTCAACAGCTCAGTGGGTGCTAGTTTTCCGTCCGGGTTAACCGGCCCGACCACAGAGTCAACCTTGGCACGGACCCGCTCACCAACACACTCTCTGGCAAAGTGACCTGGCTGTTGACACCTGTGGCAGACCACTGAACACGGACGAGGAGACCGTTCCCGTGGTGAAGAAGTCTGAAGAGAAGCAATACACCGGGTGAGCTGATTAATCCGTTCCTGTTGCTGTTTTAGAAGTTCCCTCAACTTATCGAGCTCAGGGCGGGCAGCAGTGGATGGAGCCAGCCGGGAGCTGCCATAACCCCCATACTGCCGTCCATAGGTGGATGGGAGAGAATTACTACGCTCCCTAGCGTCACCCGGAAACCCCTGTCTCTCCCACCTAATTGCCTCCCCACGCACCTCCAGCAAGGTGGCAGCAGGATGACCCCGAACGTACCGTTTCAGTTCCCGACGAAGAGCACTGTCTAACACTTATTCAACAAACTGGTCACGCAGCAGAATATCAGCATTCAGCAACCCATCAGGAGCATTCTGCTTTACTGGCTCCATAAGGGCCATCAAAGCTAAGGAAAACTGCAACAGTGTTTCTTCCTCTTGCTGCTTCCTAGAAAAGAATGCATGTTGGAGAGTTATATACGACTCAGTGCAACCATACAACTCCCTCAAAATAGCCAAGATCTTAGCTGGGTCATTCCTCTCGGCATCGGTGCGGTACTTCATTTCCTCCCTTGCTTCCCCCTCTAAATGATCGAAAAGAAAGAAAGCCTCATCAGCCGCTGACAAATGGCGGGCCCGAATACATGATTGGGCCTCTTCGATCCACTCACTGATCCCAATGCCAGTCCCACCAGTAAACATGGGACACCGTCGGTCCCTGGGCACAACCACCAACCGCTCAGCAACTACAGCGCCAGCAGGCATGTCACCTCCAACCACAGCAGGGGAAGCAGCGGCGCCCGGCAAACCCTCAACCGTCACATTCTGCCGACCCACTCCATCCACCGGCCGCTGTGCCCCCTCCTCCATGCCTGCAGAGAAGAAAAAGAGAGAACAGGAAAAAAAGGAGAGAAAAAAATTTATATATTTTTTTAAACTCCAGTAGAAAATAAACCCCAAACCCACAATTAGGTCTTCTCTTGGACAACTACTGCTGTTTTGTCCTACCACATAAAAATAAAAAATAAAACTACACCCAACAATAAAAGACTTAAAACTCCCCTGACATCATCTTTGAACTTTCCATAAAATGGCACAAGATATATATATATATATTAAGATTGAACTATGATCGTTTTTGCTAAAACAATGTTAAATGAATCAGAATTCCTCTTAAAAATAGTTTAAAATTAGCGCCGTTTTTTTACACGGTAAATCCGTGTTTTTCCGGTCACGTGATTGTGACGTCAGATCCGGACTCTGCCCCAACGCGCACATTGAATACAATGAATAAAGATACAAACGCATCCGTCGAATTTAGCCATTTAAAACTTTAGATTTTAGCGATTTGGCTTCAGTTCGTGAAGAAGAAGTTATTTTGAGTGATCAAAAATCAAACAGCATGGTTTCTTTTGTCCGTGCTGCTTTTTTTTTCAGGAGAGGTTTCACATTCAATAAGCGAGCAGCAGATGTCAGCAAAGCCATTGTGATTCCTCTTACAGAGCACTGTAAGATTTATCACGATGGCTTTGCTGACATCTGTTGTTCACTTCATGAATAACTTCTTCTTCACGAACTGAAGCCAAATCGCTAAAATCTAAAGTTTTAAATGGCTAAATTCGACGGATGCGTTTGTATCTTTATTCATTGTATTCAATGTGCGCGTTGGGGCAGAGTCCGGATCTGACGTCACAATCACGTGACCGGAAAAACACGGATTTACCGTGTAAAAAAACTACGCTAATTTCAAACTATTTTTAAGAGGAATTCTGATTCATTTAACATTGTTTTAGCAAAAACGACCATAGTGTAGTATCAGGCTGTTGGTAGGAACCTTTGTGTTGTATTGTGTTGCGGGTCGGACCGTAATAAAGGTTACCTGTTAAGACGGAGTCGTGTCACGCATGCTTCTGTGTAGCCTCAAGGGTTTATTAAATATACACATATCGGAGAACAGAACATGGTGTCAGAAGTGTAAAAGTATAAAATACTAAGTGAAGAGAGAGAATAATTAAAAACGACGTCATCATGAACCAGTTTCAAGTCGCCCCGCCAGAAAAGTTCACGTTCAGAGCTGAAGACTGGACGAAGTGGATAAAGCGTTTCGAGAGGTTTCGTATCGCGTCTGGTTTGGAGACACAAGCGGATGAAAACCAAGTAAACACGCTTATCTACACCATGGGGGACGAGGCAGAAGATATACTGGTTTCCCTGCATCTAACTCCAGAAGAAGCGAGTGAGTACGAGACTGTTAAAGGACGGCTGGACGCTCACTTCGTAGCCCGCAGGAATGTTATATTTGAACGGGCGAAATTCAACCAGCGCCAACAGGAGACGGGTGAGTCCATCGACGGCTTTCACACCGCGCTGCACTGTTTGGCTGAATACTGTGGATACGGGACTTTGCATGATGAGATGGTGCGTGACAGATTCGTCGTGGGTTTGAGAGATAAAAGACTATCAGAACAGCTACAAATGGACGCTGAACTGACGCTCGAGAAGGCGTTAAACAGAGCCCGTCAGAGCGAGCTAGTAAAAAAGCAACAGGAAATGCTTCATGCTAACTTCAAGCCGGACATTGTGGGGGCGCAGTTGGACCGCGTTCACGCGAGCGGGAGCGCGCGCTACAGACAACCGAAGGCCGCGTTCAAACCTTTTGTCACAAAAACAACACAGGATAAAAAGGTCCAGTGCAGAAGATGTGGTGACATGAAAGGACACAGTATGCAGCAATGCCCTGCTAGAGAAGCAGCCTGCAATTATTGTGGAAAGAAGGGACATTTTGCAAAAGTCTGCAGAAATAAAAAAATATGTGAAGTAAATGCTGGATTTGAAACAGAAAGCACAAATATAGACAAGGATGTTGCTTTCCTGGGATCACTTTCTACAGAAGCTAATGAAAATCCATGGATGACAGACATACTGGTGGACAAACATAAGACTGTATTTAAAATAGATACAGGAGCTGATGTCACAGCTGTCCCAGAGACATGGTATTCTCAGCATCAATTAGGCAAATTAGGCAAATTAGATAAACCAAAGAAAATCCTACAGGGACCGGGAGGTACCGATTTGAAGGTGAAAGGCAAGTTTACAGCAACTCTCAGTAACAACAGTGGTAGTACCAAGGAGGACATTTATGTTGTGAAGGACTTGTGTACATCACTGCTGAGTGGACGTGCTGCAATGGCATTAAAACTGGTTGCCAGAATAAACCAAATTAGTTTGGACTCCATTGAAGCTGTGAGGCAGGAGTTTCCAAAACTTTTCACAGGACTAGGACTGATGGAGGGTGAATATAACATTGTTCTGTCACCAGATGCGCAGCCTTTCTCCCTCTCAACGCCGAGGCGGATATCCCTGCCACTGCTGCCTAAAGTTAAAGAAGAGCTCAACCGTATGCAACGGGAAGGAGTCATCACCAAAGTGGAGGAGCCAACAGACTGGTGTGCGCCTATGGTGGTTGTCCCCAAGAGCTCGGGCAAGGTGAGAATATGCATTGATCTCACAGAACTGAATAAATATGTCATGAGAGAAAAACATCCTCTCCCAGCAGTAGAGCACACGCTCGGACAGCTGGCAGGAGCAAAAGTGTTTTCCAAATTGGATGCCAATGCTGGATTCTGGCAGATTCCACTATCGAGGAAGTCTTCACTGCTCACCACCTTCATCACACCTTTTGGCCGGTATTGCTACAATCGGCTCTGCTTTGGGATTTCATCAGCACCCGAGCACTTCCAGAAACGCATGTCACGGATTCTGGAGGGCCTGGATGGAGTCCTTTGTCAGATGGATGATGTCCTCATCTGGGGGACGACACAGCAGGAGCACGATGAAAGACTGAGGAAGACACTGTTTCGACTCCAGGAGGCGAATGTAACACTAAATGACAAATGTGAGTTTTCTAAACGCAGAATAAAGTTCTTGGGACAAGTCATCGATGCATCAGGGGTCAGTCCAGACCCGGATAAAGTCAGCGCTGTCAGAGCCATGGAGGAGCCCAGAAACATAAGTGAGGTGAGACGCTTTCTGGGTATGGTGAACCATCTTGGGAAGTTCCTTCCCCACCTAGCAGAAAAAACCAGACCCTTGAGAGATCTTCTGAAGACGTCAAACATGTGGTCGTGGGGTTCACCGCAGCAACAAGCTTTCGACGCTATTAAAACTGATCTGACAACACCACCAGGACTAGCATTGTACGACCCGAATGCAGAGACACGTGTGTCAGCGGATGCATCATCGTATGGACTCGGTGCAGTTTTACTTCAGAAACACACTGATACAGAGTGGAAGCCGGTGGCATATGCATCACGGTCTCTCAGCGACACGGAGCAGAGGTATGCTCAGATTGAGAAATAGGCTCTCGCTTCAACGTGGGCCTGTGATTTCAACGTGGGCCTGTGAGAGGTTCGCAGAGTTTCTGATCGGGAAGAGTTTCCACATTGAAACTGACCATAAACCATTAGTCCCGTTGCTGGGGTCGAAGAGTCTAAACGATCTTCCTCCTCGCATACAGCGACTACGAATGCGACTAATGAGATATTCTTACAGTATTTCCCATGTGGCTGGCAAAAATATTGCTACAGCTGACGTTTTGTCCAGAGCTCCAATCTCCAGCGAGTCAGGAGGTCTGCAAGAAGAGGAGGTCAACTTGTATGTTGACTCAGTCGTTGCATCTTTACCTGCCACGGAACCACGACTGAGAGAAATCCAAAAACATCAGGACGACGACAGCATACTCAAACAGCTGAAAAAGTTCTGTGTAGAAGGATGGCCAGATAAATACTCTACTGAGAAAAGTGTTCAGCCTTATCTGCCATTCTCAGGTGAACTTACTGTTCAAAATGGTCTGCTTCTTTATGGTAGCAGAATAGTGATTCCAGCTTCTCTCAGAAAGGACATTCTTTTGAAACTACATGAGGGTCACTTGGGAATAACTAAATGCAGAGAAAGGGCCAAACATTCAGTGTGGTGGCCGGGTCTCAGCAGCGAGCTGATTAAGCTGTTGGAGACCTGCGACACATGCTGTCGGGAGAGAACAAAACACAAAGAGCCACTACTGCCCACTGAATTCCCACAAAGACCATGGGCCATGGTGGGAGCTGATCTTTTCCAGTTTAAGGAAAAACAATATTTGATTGTTGTGGATTATTTCTCCAGATTTTTTGAAGTTGCAAAACTTACCTCCACAACATCTGAAGGAGTGATCGAACACTGTAAGTCCATCTTTGCACGGCATGGCATACCAGAATGTCTCCGATCTGATAACGGGCCACAGTTTGCTTCAGATTCCTTCAGAAGATTTGCACAAGAATGGGGTTTCAGCCATGAAACCTCCAGCCCAAATTTTCCTCAGAGCAACGGCGAGGCTGAGAGAGCTGTCAGAACCATCAAGACTCTCCTTAAAAAGTCGAAGGATCCGTATCTCGCTCTCATGGCCTACCGTTCCGCTCCATTGGCAAATGGATTCAGTCCGACTGAGCTTCTCATGGGAAGGAGGATAAGGACAACTGTTCCTGTTACTCAGTCGCAACTAACACCAAAGAATGTTGATATGGAAAAACTGAGGACTGCAGAGGACAATTATAGACAGAAACAAAGACAAAACTACAACCGGAGGCACCGGGCTCACAACATGTCAACTCTACATCCAGGTGAGGAGGTGTGGGTGACAGATCTGCAAACAAGAGGAAGAGTAGTGTCTGGAGCAGGTCCACCTCGATCCTACATTGTCGAGACACCCAGAGGCTTGCTGAGAAGGAATAACTACCACCTTTCACACACTCCTAGAGCAACTGAAACTTCTGCTGTTCCACATGAGACAGTACATGAAGAAAACATTGACAATTACACACACACACCTGATCCAGATGAAGACCAGCAGGAGGCTAGCCATCAGACTCCACCACCTGAGAGTCGAGTTTCACTGAGAAATAGGAGACCTCCAGCTTATCTGGATGATTATATTTGTTCATAGGAACTGAGTGAGTTTCCTGCATGGGGCAGAATAATCCCCACACTCAGTTAGAGGATTTGGGTAGTCCACCCCTCCCTCTTAGTTAAAGTTAAATGTTACAGAGATTACTGTTCTGAGATTTATATACATCTGGGTTCTTAGGCTGAACTGTGACTGTAAAGAGATTTGAGTTTGTGCACTGTTGGTGTATCAGAAATGAATAACAGTGATAATAAGTTAGAGTTCTAGCACATTCTGCTTTAGGAAAGTATTAGTGCAATTATGTTTGTAGACCCTCACAACTAATCCTATTCAGAAAGGGGGATGTAGTATCAGGCTGTTGGTAGGAACCTTTGTGTTGTATTGTGTTGCGGGTCGGACCGTAATAAAAGGTTATCTGTTAAGACGGAGTCGTGTCACGCATGTTTCTGTGTAGCCTCAAGGGTTTATTAAATATACACATATCGGAGAACAGAACACATAGTTCAATCTTAAAGAGGAACTAAACCCAAAATTAACTTTTTTTAGCCGATAAACTCCCTAGAATGTGTTTAAAATGTTATCTAGCACTATGGCTGTGTTTATTTTCACATAATTGTGCGTATCTGTGTAAATCGGCAATATTTGGTCTAAAAACGTGTTTACGGTAGTGCTATGGGTTGAACTGGTGACTTACACCTTGATTTTCTTATTTGTCCAAACGCTCATGTGTGACATGTCTGCTCATGTGTGATGTCACACAGGTGGTTCAGGCAGAGCCAATCCCCTGCAGAGATGAGAAGTGCATACCTTATATGGAAGTGCTACATTTCACTCCTGAAAAGCTTTTTTTCTTTTCTTTTTTTCCCCCATTTTGTTAAGCCTTTGGTTTTGGATGGAATGGGTGGAATAGATAAATACATCTACATGTTTATTCTTTGTTGTTGCTTGGTGTATGTTGTTGGCTAGAGGTTTAATTTGTTTTAGGTTGTCGCTGGTGGAGGCGTGAACAAAAGCACAACTCTACCTCCACCCCTCCTTGTCTCTCGACACGCCTATTTTGAGGGGGATTTTGATACTGCTTCGGGGGAGGAGTTACCGATCCACAGGGTGTTGAGTTCCTCTTTAAAATATATATATGTTGTGCCATTTTATGGAAAGTTCAAAGATGATGTCAGGGGAGCTTTAAACATTAAAAAAACATATACAAAACAAAATCTGTGTTCAATGGTGTAGTCCTTCCAGCAACGCCAAATGTGACCAGCAGGTGGAGCTATTGCTCCTTTAAGTTAGAATATACTGTACACCAGAACACAGAAAGCCAATTTACAATATTTAATAAAACAATTTCATTAAAATTATCCTCTCATTAAAACCAAGGTTTCCAGTCCATCACTCAGTCCTTAAACGAAGGAAGACTCAAAAAAAAAAAAAAAGAAAACACTTTAAAACCAGAACCGGTCGTTGTCTTCCAGTCCAAATGCTCAATGGAGTGATGTAATGCCCTGCCCGACCAGCACAGGTTTCGTTGAGAGTGGGCAGATCAACCAGGGAAAAGGCAGGACAAGACAGCAGAGTGTCCACGCGCTGCAACTCCAAAACAGTAAAATCTGGTGCCTAAAACAGAAAACCCATTATTGTGGATTCAGAAAAAACTAAAGTCTAAATAAAACCAACTACATCAACATTTCAGATGCTGATCTGAAGAAACGTTTGATGGTTCTTAACAAATCCAAATGGAAAGGAACTCTGCCGATTGAAGCAGCCGAGGAGTTTCCTACAGGTTGGATCAGGAGCGGCAGGAAGCAGCAGAGCAGCGTCTCCATCAATCTGCAGCTGAACACGAGAAGCTTTTGGACTCGCTGAGCAAAGCAGAAGAAAACTTCATGAAGGCTGCGGTGCAGAGGACCAAAGTACCAGGACACAAGGTTCATTCATCCTGTACTTCCTGTTTGACTCCAGACCTGAATGAGTCAGAAGTGCTGAATGTTTTTAGGTTCAGAGCAGATTGAATCAGAAATCCAGACATAATTAAAAAGTTCACCCACGATCTTCAAACTCTGAGGATTTGAGTTTCTGGACAAGAATGAAAACAAATCACGTGATCAGGTGTCAAATGAAGTTTAATACAAACTCAGAAGAACGACATGAAAATATTCCATCACATCTACAGCTTCATGTTTGTTATGAACCCAAATACATCTCCAACTTCCTGTTTCACATCACTGAGGTTCAAACTGATCAAACAGGTTGAACTTTAGGAAGAACATCAGAGCTGCTGTTGGACCACTGAGATCTTCTCTGCTTGTATTTTTAGTTCACCTCTAGTTTGAATGTACAGAAACATCTCGTCAGTGAAGGTGTGTGTGTAGGTGTGTATGTGTGTGTTTGTATCAGGATCAGAGAACGACAGCTTTCCTCCGTTCCAGTCCAGATTCATTCTGATCCTCTGGAAATTTTTATCAACTGGGAGATATTTGACAGGATCTGCTCGTGCCTGTACTCTGTATTGACCTCGAGTGAACAGCAATCTCCATAATCCAGACCATATGGCTCTCTTCCTCTGGACTGACTCTTCTAACACACCAAGTGCCCAATCTCCACCGTGTCCAACTTCAACAATCCAGCTGTGATCTCCTGAGTTAAAACTCTCAGAACTCAAAACAGAACACCAAAAGCTTAATCTCTCAGGATTATCAGGAAGCTGCCGTTTGTCTCCTAGTCTCACACTGGTCAGATCTTCAGACAGGATGAGTCCTGGACCAGCTGTGTTTGGGTCCAGAATGATGGGGGTGTAGGAGACCACGTCCTTCATGTTGTTCCAGATGTTGAAGGCCAGGTTGCCCAGGTGTTTGGCCTGGTCTATCAGAGCTCCTGAGTGCAGCTGTGGATCCTCCAGCAGGGGGCAGCGCTGGACTCTTTCCACTGCAGCCTTGTAGTTGTGCAGGAAGGAGACATCTTCAGCTCTCAGCTCCTCCTCTGTGGCTCTGACTGTGTCTGAAAGAGCTGCCATCTCTCTGCTCAGAGCCTCCATCTTCTCCTTCATCATCCTACTCTTCTGCTCCTCTTCCTCCCTCAGAGCAGTCAGCCTGGCCTCCTCTTCCTCTGTTAGAAACTGGTGAAGCTTCTTAAACTGCTCCTTAATCTGCCTCTCTGTGAGTCGAGCCTGGACCTTCACATGTTCTGCTGTCCAATCAAACTCAGACTGAACTTTCTTCTGGACCTCCAGCTTCTCCTTCAGTGGTTTCAGGGATCTCAGCAGATCCTCTCTGTGTTCCTCTGCAGCTTCATTGATGGGTCTGAATCTGTGGTCGGTGTGTTTCTTTGAGTCTCTGCAGACGAGACAAACTGGTTCCTGATGGTCCAGACAGAAGAGCCTGAGTTTCTCAGAGTGCAGACTGCAGAGAGCCTCTGAAAGTCTCTGACGTTTCTCCTGTAAGAAGGACTCACAGAGGTTCTTCAGAGCCAGATTACAGGCTGGAGCCACATTTGAAGATCTCTTCCTACAAACAGGACACTCATGTGTTGGTTTCTCTCTCCACCAGTTCTCCAGACAGACTTTACAGAAGCTGTGACTACATGACAGAAGAACAGGATCTCTGAAGACCTCCTGACAGACCGGACAGCAGAGATCCTTCTCTGACCTGGAAGCCATTTAGACTCTGAGTGAAGCTGAAAGCAGCAGACAGGAAGTGGTCAGTCATGGCTCCCCTCCTCCTCTTAAGTCTCTCAAACTGTGTCTGAATGAGTTTTTGCTCTGACTCACCTTCAGGTGGAGCAGCTGGAAGCAGAAGGTTTTCTCTCCTGCAGCTGGACTCAGAAGAAGCTGAGAGTTTGGTCTGAAGGTCTGTGTAGCATAAAGTGAATATCAGAAGGTCAGAACTGATGTTAAATGATTTAATGAAGCCTCCGTGTCATCAACCAACTTAAGAGCAAAAACAAATTCCGACAATTAGTTATTTTACCATCAGTTGTTCTGCAGAGCTCATTACATTAGTACATTTATTTACTTTAACACATTTCAAGTTACTCAGTTTACTTTAAATACAGTTACAAACCTTGTTCCACTATCGACTGAAGCTAAACTTGAGTTGCTTTTAACTTTTCCGTGATATTTTCTGTGTTGCCGCCAAACGCGTTGCTCACTCCAACGGGCCCTGAACGTCACATCCGCCTGAACGTCACATCCGCCTGAACGTCACATCAATGAAAGGGAACCGTGAAGGGACAAACTACCTACCACTCATAGTTTGCTTTCACTCGGACAGAGTGAAAGCAAACTTACAAAACTCAAACTCGCAAAAATTTATAAGCGAATTTTAAAACAAAAATGCGCCCAAAGTCGCTGGCCAGAACTTAGCATGACGATTGTCAAGCTAACTTCCGCTCACAAGGCAGTTACCAAAATAAAAGCATGCAACTTTACTCTTTTTTTTTTTTTTTTTAAAGTTTGAGCAAAATTTACAAACAAAACATGTGGCATATACAACAGAAATAAAGTGTTTTGCAAGTATGAGGCACACAAGAAAAATTGAGAGAAAATAACATGACATGTTTAAGAAAGAAAAGACAATAAATAAATAAATAAAAACATACGCACAAGGGGCTCTAATTATTAAATAAAGTTCAGTTCTTCATAAGCATTGAGAAGCTGTAAACTCATCTTGCTTTTCATCAGTTTTAATGTTTTTAGGTGGTTGTCCATCAGCTGGCGTTGTAAGGTTGAAAAGTCAGGTTTTCTGTTTCCCCATTTACAGGAATGGATGAAGTATTTAGCAAGGATCAAGAGGTTCAGTATGAGGTCAGCTCTTCCGTCTCTGAGGGTGGTTCCAAATATTACATCCTCTCTTTTTAGAGGATGGAGAAGGAGATGTTTAGTTGAGAACCAGGCCTGAAAGTTTTCCCAGAAAGTTTCAGTATGTACACAGTAGAAGAAGAGATGGTCTGTTGTTTCAATATCATGTCACAAAAAGTACAGTTGTTAGCATCGAAATTAAATCTTTGTCTTAATAGTTCTCTGGATGGAAAAATGTTATTGAGAATTTTAAAATGTATTTCTTTAGCTTTAGGACTTAAAGATCCACTGACGAGATTTTTCTACTATTCATCAAATTGCTCAAAATATATATATTTTATCATTTAAATATGTTAGTTTTTGCAAACAAAATGATAAATCACTTTAATTTTGCTTTAAAAGTGATTTTGAACTTCAAGCCGTGTTTAATCATGGGAAATCCGTTTACACCTGAACGCACCATCTGTGATGTAATGTCCAGAGTGAGAGGCAGAGGGCTCCAGTCTCTTCAATAGCGGACATTTTAAAACTTGACTAATTTATCAATCTAGGTGAAGATTTGAGCTATTTGTCTTCATTTTGGGAAGCAGAAAATAGTTTGGGTGATGGAACAAGAAACAACAGGATCTAATTTAGGTCTGATGCTGTATCAGACTGACCTTCATGTGGAGCTGCGCACACCGTGACAAGCTCAGAGCTCTGCCTCAACTCTGGACATTACATCACAGATGGTGCGTTCGGGTGTAAACGGATTTCCCACGATTAAACACAGCTTGAAGTTCAAAATCACTTTTAAAGCAAAATTAAAGTGATTTATCATTTTGTTTGCAAAAACTAACATATTTAAATGATAAAATATATATATTTTGAGCAATTTGATGAATAGTAGAAAAATCACGTCAGTGGATCTTTAAGGGGTATTTAAGGTAAGCAGTTCTCCACTTATTGACTTCAGAGTCAGAAAACAAACTCAGGATGGAGTTTCTGTTTGGACGTACAGGAAATATAATGTCGTTTAGATGTCGACGTAACCTTTTGTTAGAGTTACTTTTATCCAAAAGGTTAACTCCATTTATTTGAGGTGTAGGTAAGTGGAGGTTAGCTGTTTCAGTGCTTATATTTTGGACCATACATTTGACTGCAGTAGGGATAGAGTTTATAACAGTGTTAAACTGAGAGAATGAGCAGTTCAAATTATATAGTGCACAGAAATCTTCATAAGACAACCAGCTTCCATTGTCCTTTAGAAGATGTTTTATGGACCAAATACCTTTTTCCATCCAGTGATCCAAATACAGAGATTTACTTCTGTGTAGTACATATCTATTATTCCAGATCGGAGTTTGGTGGGGAGTAAAATTGTGTGAGTACATGAGTTTCCAACATAACAACACCTGCTTGTGAAAGTCAGCTAGCTTCACAGGGAGTTTAACAACATTAAAGTCACATTTGAGAACAAAATCTATACCACCAAGTTTTTTAAACAAACCTTTGGGAAGACAATACCAAATACTATTTCCATTCATTAAAAAAGATTTCAGCCAGTTTATTTTTAAGACAGCATTTAAGCATTCAAAGTCAATTGTTTGAAAACCACCATCTTTAAAATCTTTTACCATGTTTGCTTTTTTTAAGTAGTGGACTCGATTTTTCCAGATGAAGTTGAAGTTTAGTTGATTTATGGCTTTAATATATTTATTAGGTATGGCCATCGAATAAGCCGGATAAATACAACGAGACAGTGATTCCATTTTAGTTAGGTAGGTTCTCCCGAATAGCGTTAGATCTCTTTGATTCCATCCGTTTAACTGAGATTTGCAGTTCTGGATTTTATTCTCTATGTTAAGAGTATCACTGAGTTTAGTATCTTTAGTTATTACCATTCCAAGATATTTCACTGAGGATTTGATGGGAATACCATATGCTTCTGTTAGATTAGTGTTATGAATCGCCATCAGTTCACATTTCTGTAGATTCAAAGTTAGACCTGATGCTTTTGAAAATGTATTAATTAATTCAATGACTTTAGGAGTTTGATCTAGATTCTTCAAAAAGATTGTGGTGTCGTCAGCTAGTTGGCTGATTATAATTTGGTCATCAAAAATGTTCAATTTTGGAATGTTTGAGTTTTTTATGAAGATAGCCAACACTTCAACAGCCAGGATGAAGAGGAATGGAGAAATATTGCAGCCCTGTTTTACTCCTCTATTAATGGTAAAACGAGGAGAGGTGCCATGTTGAAGAGCAACCGAGCTTGTAGTGTCATTATAAAAGCTTTCAATGATTTTACAAAAATTTGACCCAAAGCCAAATAAGTGTAAGACTCTGAATAGAAACTGATGCTCCAGCATGTCAAAGGCTTTGTAGAAGTCTAAGAAAAGAATGAAGCCTTTGTCCTCAATCAGATCATTGTATTCGAGTAAATCTTGGACGAGTCTAATGTTGTCGTGAATTGATCTTTTAGACATAAAACCTGTTTGGGTTTCAGAAATCACATCCTTAAGACCAGTTTTCAATCTATTTGTGTATATATATGTTAATAATTTGTAGTCACAGTTTAAGAGGGTGATTGGGCGGTAGTTGTCTAGAAGTTTTCTGTCTTTATCTGGTTTTGGAATGAGTGTGATAATTCCCTGCTTCATGCTGTGTGGAAGAGAATTATTATCTATGGTCTCTTGAAAGACCTGGAATATAAATTCTCTGAGACAGTCCCAAAAATGTCTATAGAAATTAGCAGTAAGGCCATCGGGGCCGGGGGATTTATCAAGTTTCAAACACATGATAGTACGGTCTAGCTCTTCTATATTAATATCTTTGTCACAGTTTTCCTTGAAATCCACAGAGATCTGAGGGATGAATTGTTTCACTTGGTCTAACAGGAGGTCGCTATCTTGAGATGAAAAAGAGGAGCTGTAAAGCTTTTGATAAAAGTTGCTAATTTCTTTTGCTATTAAAGTTTGGTCTGTACACTCCTCATTGTTAATAAGGAGTGATTGAATGTGTTTTTTAGTTTGCCTCCTCTTTTCTAGTCTACAGAAGTAAGCACTGTTTTTTTCTCCTTCTTCAATCCATTTAGCTCTGGATTGGATAAAAGCACCCCGGGCCTTTCTTTCATAGATGGCGTCTAGTTTAGACTGTCAAAAGGTTATTTTTGTCTGCATCATTTAGTGTCTGTTTAACACATAATGAGTTTAAATCCTTAACTAATTTTGTTTCTTCCAGGTCATTGTTTTTTTTTATTTTTTTGCTAAAGGAAATAGAATGAAGCCGTATCTTATATTTTAGGTATTCCCATTTTGAGGTGTAGGTTATTATTGATTCATCTAGAAATGTCTTTTTTACTAGTTCTTTGATTTCTTTACAATAGAGATCATTTTTTAAGAGATCTGCGTTGAATTTCCAGTATCCTGCATGTCTTAAAGTCTCAGGAGCAGGAGTAATTAGTAAATTGATGCTGCAATGATCTGTAAGGGGAGTTTTAGACATGTCACAATCTGATGTTAGTTTGAGGATATCATCCGTACCTAACCAGAAATCAATTCTAGATCTGCTTGAAGCATCTGGTCTGAACCAAGAAAATTGCTTTTGGTTATCATGTTTCTCTCTCCATAAGTCAATAAGTCCTAAGTTGTTACAGAAATCAGACATAATGTGGTTTGGACGGGAGTTTTCATATTTGTTTGGGTGTCTGTCAAAACTTTCATTCATAACCATATTCCAGTCCCCGCCTAATAATACAAAGTTTGTTGGGAATCTTTGTTTAAGTTGTTTAACATTAACTTCAATAGTTGTAAGAAGCTCCTTATTTTTTGAAGTGTTGCAGTAGCCATAAATGTTACCTAGGATTATTAGTGCATCCTCGATGTGTAATATGGAGAGAGACCAATGACCATCACTATCATTTTTTGTAAATATTATTTTCCCTGGGAAGTTATTCATTAATATAGCCACACCAGCTGACTTGGATGTGCCATGTGAATAAATAATTTTTTCTCCCCATTGGTTTGACCAAAATTTTTCATCGGAGTCAGTAGAATGAGTTTCTTGAAGAAGAATACAGTGTGGGTTCTTGTTTTTACAGTACAGAAATATCGCCTTTCTTTTGACAATCTCTCTGAGGCCCCTTACATTTAAAGACATAAACTTAAGATTGGTTTTTAAAGACATAAAATAAAAAAATAAAAAGAATAACTATACAAACCTTAAAATTTGAGGATTAGTTAGAGTAGAATTAACTTAAGGCAAGCCCCTAAAGTCAAATATTGCCCTTTTTTGTTAGAACATTCATAAGAGAAAGAACACTCTTGCATCTGCAAAAAAAAAACTCTGAATTTAAACCAACTTCACTCCTTTTTCATTCAGGTGAGAACAATAAGGAACACAGGAGTGCATGTAAGAAGAACTGTTCTGAAAAACGCTTAATTGAGAATAATGTGTAAACTGTATTCAGAAAAGAGACGAGGCTTTGATCACCTTGCCGTCGATTACTGCAACATGACCTCTGTAAAAAGCCACCTTGCCCTGAGATCTGGCTTTTGTAATTTTAGGCCACAGTTCTTCTCTTGCCAGCCGGTCTTCTTTTATGAAATCTTGAGCAAAACGAAGGCCTTGTTCTTTACACACCGTTGAATCCTTCGTCACCTTCCAAACCGTGTCACGATGGCGCCTCCTGGTGAACTGTATGATGACCTGACGAGGTCGACCTGCATCTTTTCTTCCCACTCGGTGTATCGTGTCGATCACATCTTCCACCTGGTCTGCCCACTGCGGTAAGATTCTTGAGAGCAGCTGCTCTGCCTTTTCTCTGACATTTTCTCCATCTTGCTCTTTGAGCCCCGACAGCTTCAGGTTCCATCTGCGCTTGTCTCTGTCAGCTTCCAGAAGTCTCTCCTTCAGAGCTGTGTTTTCTTTTTCCACTGAAGCAAGCTTTTCTTCAAGATTTTCTACAGCAGATTTACATTTGGTTATGTCGAGCGTATTCTGGTCCACTTGGAGAGTAATACGAGCGACCATTTCTGAATTTTCTTTCAGCTGTCTGCCAAAGTCATCAAATCTGTTCTCCAGACTTTTAATGGCTGTTATGAGAGCAGCTAAAGAGCTTTCATCCACTGTTGCTTGCTTTTTTGCTGGTGGGGGCTTACTTGGAGATGAATCCAGCTGTCTTCTTGTACCAGAGGCACTTTTTGACGTCTCCATCGGAGTTTCCGTGCTGGCAGCAGCAGCATAGCTATGCATGTTTAGCTTAGCATTAGCGTTAGCTGACTTAGCATTAGCGTTAGCTTGTTTCAGACGAGGGAAGTCTTTCTCGTTACCGGCAGCCATCTTTTCACAAGGTTCTTAATTTTTTAGAGGAGATGTTCTGATCTACCTTGGAGATGAAGCAGTGTTCAGCAGTGTTCCAAAAGGGCCAGTTTTGTAGTAAGTTCGGGGCTGCACGAGTGGAGCTCAAAACAGCACGTGTGCCCACATCGCCATCTTGCCGGAAGTCCGATGAAACAAAACAAGAATAAGGGGAGAGGGGCTCATTAGTTGCCACCAGACATTAATACGTATTATTGTCTATGGTTCCCACCAATACTGACGCCACAAAGCTGTGAGTAGTAGTGATATCAGTAAAGCTAAAGATCAAGTTATTATTTCCTTGAAAATACAAACTTAATAGACAGAATTTAGTTGAGTTATTAAACAGAGTGACTATAGTGCATACTTGTTATTTTGGTTTTGACGGATGTACGATAATTTTCCTCATACGATAATTTTACGCCTCTAGTACGATAATCCTACATTTGTCACCTGGCAACACTGCTCAAACTGTCTCTGAATGAGTTTTTGCTCTGACTCGCCTTCAGGTGGAGCAGCTGGAAGCAGAAGGTTTTCTCTCCTGCAGCTGGACTCAGAAGAAGCTGAGAGTTTGGTCTGAAGGTCTGTGTAGCATAAAGTGAATATCAGAAGGCCAGAACTGATGTTAAATGATTTATTGAAGCCGTCCGTGTCATCAACCAACTTAAGAGCAAAAACAAATTCCGACAATTAGTTATTTTACCATCAGTTGTTCTGCAGAGCTCATTACATTAGTACATTTATTTACTTTAACACATTTCAAGTTACTCAGTTTACTTTAAATACAGTTACAAACCTTGTTCCACTATCGACTGAAGCTAAACTTGAGTTGCTTTTAACTTTTCCGTGATATTTTCTGTGTTGCCGCCAAACGCGTTGCTCACTCCAACCAAGCGGGCCGTGAACGTCACATCCGCCTGAACGTCACATCCGCCTGAACGTCACATCAATGAAAGGGAGCCGTGAAGGGACAAACTACCTAGTTTGCTTTCACTCGGACAGAGTGAAAGCAAACTTACAAAACTCAAACTCGCAAAAATTTATAAGCGAATTTTAAAACAAAAATGCGCCCAAAGTCGCTGGCCAGAACTTAGCATGACGATTGTCAAGTTAACTTCCGCTCACAAGGCAGTTACCAAAATAAAAGCATGCAACTTTACCCATAGACCTCCATAAACATCATATGATGTAGACCTCTTTATGAGCTCAAATAGATTTCTAGAAGAAATTAAAGAATACATTCCAAAGATAGAGGCAAATTTTAAGGAGAATTGTGAATCTGATTTCAAACTAGAAGAATTAGACAGAGTGGTTAAAAAAACTAGCTAATGGAAAAGCACCAGGCCAAGATTGTTTCATTCTGTTCTGTCTTCTAGCAACTATACAGAATGGACAGTTAAAGCTGTATCGTAGCTTACTTTAATCTTTATTGATGCAGCAGGACTACATGACAAGTGCATTTCCTCTAGGGCTCTCAGCCTGTGTCACACCCAAATATATCCCCCTGGGCACATAGGCTGAACTCACAAACAATCCACTTGTTACAAAGATGGTCTAACTTCAGGATTTTACAAATTCTTCTGGGAAGATCTAAGTTTTTTTCTCTCCTGGAAACAGTAAATGATATATTACTAATCAACTCATTAACACCTACAATGAAACAGGGGCTTATCATTTTGATCCCTAAACCCCAACAAGGCCGAGCTCAATTTGTGGCACTGGCATGTAGTACTGTCTGACACTTCCTGTGGCATGCCACAATTCTTGTGGCATGTCAATGTTTACTATGTTCATACATCACCAAGTGCATTGATGATGTAACCAACCTTAAAACCATCACTGTTCGGGCTAACCAGAAGCCATGGCTGACAGCTGAGGTTCACAGACTCATGAAAGCCAGGAATGCTGCCTTCAAAGCGGGAGATCAGGTGGGCCTGAGGGCAGCCAGAAACAACCTGGACCGGGGCATCAGAAAGGCAAAGAAGCAGTATTCTGGGAAAATAGCTCACCGTTTCAAGGACAGCAGGGATACACGCAGTCTGTGGCAGGGAATACAGACCATCACAAACTACAAACCACCCCCCCAGACCTGTGACAGCTCAGCCTCTGCGCTGAATGAACTGAATGAGTTCTTTGCTCGGTTCGAGGCAAGTAACAGCACACCAGCACATAAACTCCCCCCCTCTCCTGATGGCCAGGTGCTGACGCTGTCCTCAGACAGCGTAAGGCGATCATTCATCAAGATTAACGCCCGGAAGGCCTCTGGTCCTGACAACATACCTGGTCGTGTGCTGAAGGACTGTGCAGGGGAACTCGCAGCGGTCTTCACGGACATCTTTAACATCTCACTGAGCCAGGCCATCGTCCCCACCTGTTTCAAAGCCACCACCATCATCCCTGTCCCAAAGAAGGCAACGCCCGCATGCCTCAATGACTATCGCCCAGTAGCACTCACCCCCATCCTGATGAAGTGCTTTGAACGGCTAGTCATGAAAAGCATCACATCTGTCCTCCCTGACTCCCTGGATCCCTTCCAATTTGCATACCGACCTAATCGCTCAACCGACGATGCCATCTCCTCTGCCCTTCACACAGCTCTCACACATCTGGACACGAAGGACTCCTATGTTAGAATGTTGTTCATCGACTTCAGCTCGGCATTTAACACCATCATCCCCCAACAGCTCATCCTTAAACTGGACAGTCTGGGGCTGAACACCTCAATGTGTAACTGGCTGCTAGACTTCCTGACCGGGAGACCACAGACAGTGCGGGTCGGGAGTAACACATCTAGCACCATCACATTGAACACAGGGGCCCCACAAGGATGTGTGCTGAGCCCCCTTCTATTCACCCTGCTAACACACGACTGCACACCATCGTACAGCTCCAACCACTTCATCAAGTTTGCGGACGACACAACAGTGGTGGGTCTCATCAGCAACAACGATGAGACGGACTACAGGAACGAGGTGAGCCGCCTGGCCTTGTGGTGCGGACACAACAATCTCACTCTCAACGTGGAGAAGACAAAGGAGATTGTTGTGGACTTCAGGAAGAAGGATGCCCAACATGCCCCTCTGACCATCAACAGCACCGCAGTGGAGAGAGTAGACAGCACCAAGTTCCTGGGAGTGCACGTCTCAAAGGACCTGTCCTGGAGCAGGAACACTGCAGCACTGGCAAAGAAGGCTCACCAGCGTCTCTACTTTCTCCGCAAGCTGAAAAGGGCTGGAGCTTCAACCCCCATCATGAGCACCTTCTACAGAGGTGCCATAGAAAGTGTCCTGACCAGCTGCATCACTGTGTGGTTTGGTGCATGTACTGCATCCTGCCGCAAGAGCCTCCAGCGCATTGTGAGAGCAGCTGAGAAGATCGTGGGCACCTCCTTGCCCTCACTGCAGGACTTACACAGCAAACGCCTCACTCGGAAAGCCCACCGCATGGCAGGTGATCCCACACACCCACTACACAGCTGCTTCAGACTGCTGCCATCAGGGAGGAGACTGAGGAGTCTCCAGGCTCGAACCAGCAGACTGAGAGACAGCTCTGTTCATCAGGCAGTCAGAATGCTAAACACTCTGCCTGCTCTGCCCCCCCTCCCATTTGAACTGCCTTAACACTAAAACTTTCTCACACATTATCACTCAACACAAAGATTTTAACACTGGACTCTGTGTCATCAAACGGGTTTTTCACTAAACTCTCGGTCATGTGCTCATACCATACCATACCATACCATTTTATTTATAAAGCACTTTAAACAGGAACAAGTCCACACCAAAGTGCTGGACAAACAAACACGCAACAGGCAACACAGACAATGAAGTACAACACGAAAAACATAAAAACATTGCAGATCATAAATCAAACGATCCAATACAAATCAGCTGGCATTGAAAGCAATGGAGTAGTAGTGAGTTTTTAACCGGGATTTGAAAACCGAGAGGGAGGGGGCCTGTTTGATGAGCAGCGGTAACTCGTTCCAGAGTCTTGGGCCTGCTACAGAGAACGCCCTGTCACCCCTGCGCTTAAGGCGAGTTTCTGGAACTATTAAGAGTACCTGATCCTCTGACCTCAAAGCACGTGGAGGGACATATGGGTGTATCAGATCCGAGAGATAGGCGGGGGCGAGACTGTTCAGCGATTTGTAGACATACATGAGAATTTTGAATTGGATTCGAAGATGAACCGGTAGCCAGTGAAGGGAGGCCAAGACTGGTGTAATGTGCTCTCTTTTGCGTGTGCTCTCATACAGTTTGCACTACTTCTCATACTTGCACTAATGTCTGTATTACATCACTGCCTATAATCATAATACTGTTTACATTCTCTGTTTACATTTATTAATACTGTTTACTTTTATTACTACTGCTTACATGTAATTACTACTGTTTACATTTATTTACACTACTCTAATATCTACACCACTGCTGGTACATATACAGTGTGCTCTGAACGGTCTTATTTAGGGATGCCCAATGTGCCTTACTGCATATGCCACTTTTTGCCTCTATAACAACATCAACTACTACCTCATACATATACTGTGTACATTGACTCATACGCTGCTTTGCCACTTTGCAAATGTCAATGCTAGAAACCTTTAGTTTATTTTAGTTATACTTTTTATACTCTTTTTTTGTGCTAGTATGCAAAAACTCAGGACAGTATTATGTTCATTAAATGTTTAATGTTTTAGTTTTAGAGTTGGTGTGGATTTTCATGCTCTTGCACCGCTATGCAAAAAAACTCAGGACAGTGTTAGTTTTACTATTTTATGCTTATGTCTATTATTATATGTTTCAGTGTTTCAATGTTTAGATGTTTACTGTTGCACCGAGGGACTGAGAGAAACGCAATTTCGGTCCTGTGTATGTCCTGTACAGTACATATTGCAGATCTGACAATAAAGATGACTTTGACTTTGACTTTGATATGGGTGATGGCATGGATGAGACTGATGTAGCCACGGAGGTGCTTGTTTTTACGGTGGTTGGTCTACAGGGTCATTGGAAAGCTCCAGTCGCCTATTACCTCACAAAGTCTCTATCACCAGACACACAAAAGGTCCTGGTTGTCCATGCTCTGGAGCTTCCTAGCCCCAATTGCAGGGAGGGTAGTGAAAGGACCTGGAGGGTTTAGATGACTTTTTCAGGTCTTGTAAAAAAAGGTTCGTTCACAACTGTTTACATGCACAGCACTCAAAAATAATAAAAAAAATAGTTGCTGTAGCATTGTACACAAGACTCTGTTTTGTATGCTGTGTTTGAGTGAG
>JBBPBX010016120.1:0-10846 GCA_038048925.1 Garcialebias charrua | reverse complement strand
ACATGTTTTAAGGTATCTAAAAGGTACTAGTGACTACGAATTAAATTTCAAGAAGAACAAGGAAGACTTGAAACTTATAGCTTACAGTGACTCGGACTGGGCATCCTCAGTGGAGGACAGACGCAGCACCACGGGTTATTGTTTCAGTTTAACACCACAAGGTCCAGCCATTTCCTGGAAATCCAAGAAACAACCAACTGTGGCTCTTTCCACATGTGAGGCTGAGTACATTGGGTTAACAGCTACTACACAAGAAAGCCTGTATTTATGTCAACTTTTAAATGGCATTGATAACAAGAAGTACAGCTGCACACTGCTTCATGGTGATAACCAAGGAGCCATTGCATTGTGTAAAAACCCTGTGAACAGACAGAGATCCAAACACATCGATGTAAAGTATCATTTTATACGTGATGCACTAAGAGAGGAAAGAATCAAAGTGGTGTACTGTTCATCTGAAAATATGTTGGCGGACATCTTAACCAAACCTGCATCAAAGACAAAACTTTTGAAATTCAAAGGATGGTTTTTTGGACAATAAGGTCTAGAAGGTAAAGAAGATGAGAACAAGGGGGGGTGTTGGAATATGTTCTCATCTTATGTTATTGTTGTTATTATGTGTGCATGTTATATCGTTGTTGTCCACTAGGGGCAGTGAGTTTCTTGTGTGTAGGTAGCGCTGTTCTAGATCTGCTGTAGAAGAAGAGTTTACATGTGTGCCACTCGTAATAAAGAAGCTACAGCTATCTGACGGAAAGAAGTGTGGTTCTTAACATGAGTGCTGAACGAGAAAACAACGCCGGTGAACATGAAAACACAACACAGTGTCACACGTCATAACCACATCTCTGATGTTTATAACAAACAAAACCGTGTGAAAATCGGGTAAGAATTTGTGAAGTTATGATTGTTTTTAGTGGAGCATACAGCTTCTTCAATACAAATAAATGCGCTGGGAGCGCGAAATATACCCATCCAAGATGGCGGCCGCACGGAACGTCCGCTCCAGTCCGTAGGGTATCTAGTGTTTATATAATATAATATCTATGTGTGCACCTGCGACGCTGTGCTCTTCCCGCCTTTGAAGTCTCGCCCCGCCTGGTTCGCTGCACTGCGCGCCTTTTGCCCTGTGCTTTGACTGGCAGGCTCGCTGTATCCTGACAAAAACTGTTTCTGTTGCTCTGTTTTGTGCACCTCGTTTCAGACGTGGGAGGCAGAGAAATGGGTGAAAAATAACAGCATATTTTTACTTTTATAAAAGTTTTTTTACTTTGTCTGTAGGAAAGACTGATCCTCTTTTTAATTTTTTTTTAATTTTTTTTTTGCCTACTGATGCATGCAAGCTCTTGTGACTAATTTGGTTTTAGACTGTTTGGGAATCTGTAGTCTCACTTTATTTTTGATATCTCTTTTTTTTAATGCATTTTTCTTTTTAGTGGTGTTTTGTCACTGTTTGTTGAAATGTTCATGGAATATCTTACAAAAAGATCTGAAGCTCTCGACCTTGACTTCTCTAAATGGTTTTCAGAATCTGTTGGAATCCTGGCAAAAACCAATGCAGATTTGTTCCTGTCTTTGATTTTATACGTCTACCTTATAATGTTTTGCTAGTTTTTTGATACTTTGTTAAAAAAAAAAAAAAAAAAAACTTTTTTTTTTTCTTTTCTTTTTTATTTTCTATTGTTTGTTTGTTTATTGTTTAAGGAAATTCTACCACTGCTGTTCATTGTTCTTTAGTTTTAGCAGGTCGCTTTCGCAAATGAGCCCATGAGGTTCAAAAGATTTACCTGACTACCGGTAAATAAAGGTTGAATGAATGTCTGACACAGAGGTATCTTTTAAGGGTGATGAAGTGGACCAAAGGGTCACTTTTAGTTTGGGGAGGGGCCAACATTACATGTCATTTGGAAGGGGTAGGCCTGTGACGTCTAGTGCATATGAATGTTCTGTTGATCAGTCTGAGTTGAACCCCCCACCTGTCCCTGCTGCTGCTTCTACACCTGTTGGTAATGTAAGGTCTGACCTCAGCCAACTTGTTTTTACTGAGGCTCTCAGTGGGGTGATTGCTGATTTAGCCAAGCAGATTGGGGATGCCATTACGACAAACCTGAGTGGCCTAAACCCACAAAATCAGTCTCAGGTTGCTGACAGCCAACCCAGCATCCCGACCGATCAGTCACAAATGAGGGTTGTTGTTCAGTCTGATATCAGGGCACCACCATATTTCAAAGGTGACCACACTGACACTTTCTCCATCCAGGAATGGGAGGGTTTGATGAGATGTTATCTGTCAAGAATAAAATGTGTGAACCCTGTAGAAATGTGTGAAATCATCACATCCAGACTTACTGGGAAAGCCAGAGATGTGGTTCAGGTGTCGCTCCGCTGCCAGCCTCAGTCATGTAGTGACAAGTTAGTTTCTACTGTTTTTGATATTCTGAAACGCAACTTTGGTGAGCTGATCTTCTCCAATTTGCCAATGAGAGACTTTTATAACATCCTACCTGCTGATGGAGAGACAGCCATGGACTACTGGATCAGACTGAACAAGTCTATTGAAGCAGCTGATGAGTGTTTGCGTAGAAGGGGGAAGCAGGTGGAGGATCCAGGAGCTGAAGTTGTTACCATGTTCATCAACCACTGTCCTGATCCTGGTCTAGCTCTTTCCTTCCAGCTGAAACCTGTTGAGGAGTGGACTGCTACTGAGGTCCAGGGTCGCCTTGATAACCATGTTGTGAGTCTTAGGAGACCGATGGTTAGTACGAACAAGGCTGTTGGTTCATCTACAGGCCCTGTGGTTCTCTCCTGTCTCCCTCAGCTTGGTGCTCAATCACCCACTGCTGCGTCGCCAGCCGATGCAACACCGTTTGCTGTCCATTTTACCCAGGCTGCTTTAGCGTGTGATCATTCTTTAGCTTCAGGTCCCTTGTATCAGCAGCCACAGCAGCATGTTGCTCCACAATCTACACCCTTTCAGACTGCAGGTCCATCCAAGCCAACTTTTTCCCCCAGTTCAGGAGTTGAACCACCTCATCAGATGGCAGAGATGTTTGATAAAGTTCTGTCTTTGTGTGCAGCTTCTCTTGCTACGAAACAACATGGTCAACATATGGGGAGTTACACACGTGGTTCTAAACATCCTCAACAAGCTCCATGCAGAGTTTGTTGCTCTGAGGAGCATACAACACACTCGCACTGCAGACTGTTCAGACTGTGTCTCAACTGCTTCAGCTCAGGACACATTAAAAGGAATTGTCCTCAGCCTACCCATCACGCACCACAGCCATCCTCCCAGTACCCTAATTTAAACTAGAGAGCCTGTGCGATGAGAGGGGCAGCATGGGCAGTATGGATAATACCCTCACAAATACACTAGATGCACACTCTGTTTATACCGAATGTTGTAACGCTTCACCTGAAGACAGTGAAGTGGTTTTCTTGGGGTCACAGAGAGTTCAGAGGGCTAGTGATTTGTTTTATGCCTCAGTTTCAGTGAGTGAACGATCTACACTGAGGGGTATGTTGGACTCTGGGAGTACATGGTCAACATATGGGAGTATGTCATGCACATTGCATGCACGGGCGGCCGTGGCGTAGTGGTAAGGGCAGTCGTCTCCCGATCGGAAAGTTGGCGGTTCGACTCCCGGGACCCGCACCATGTGTCGTTGTGTCCTTGGGCAAGACACTTAACCCTGAGTTGCTCCCGGTAGGACTGGAAAGCACCTTGCATGGTAGTCTGCCGCCACCGGTTTATGAATGTGTGTAGCATTCAATATATGTGTAGCACTTTGAGATTTTCAGTAATGAAAAGTGCGTTATAAATTGAATTAATTATTATTATTATTATTATTGAGCGTGGAGGCAGAGAACAAGCTAAGAGCCGCGGGTGTTGATTTGATCCCTCTTGCAGTCCCAGAGAATGTGGTACTCGTTGGGTGTGGTGGCCTTCTCACGCAGCCTCGATGCATCTATGAGTTGAACATTGAGATCTATGGTTTCAAATTTACAGTACCAACATTTTTGATACCTGGCCAACATGATGAATTCATCATTGGTAGCAATGTGCTCCGGCCCCTTATTAAAAAAATGAAAACTGATCCGGGGTACTGGGAACTCATTACATCAAACACTGCAAACCCAGAGTGTGAAGAGTTTTTGCAGCTGCTGAGTTGTGTTTCTCGGTGGTCAAACTCTACTTTACCTGACAAGATTGGAACAGTCAGGCTCAGACAGGCTGTCACCCTCCTTCCTCATCGGGAGTATGTGGTCTGGGGAAAGCTTCCGTCCACTGCACCCCTGTCATTAGGGGGCACTGTGATCGTGGAGCCGTCATCTGCTCGTTCCACCCCAAAAAACATTTTGGTGGGTCGTGTAGTAACACCCATGTGGGGGGACCATTGGGTCCCTATGAAGGTTCTCAATCCTACAAACAAACCTCTGGTACTGCGCCGCAATGCTAAAATTGCTGATGTCTTCCCATGTGTTGCTGTGGAGGACTTTGCGTTCAGTCAGGGGAGATCTGAAGTGCACTGCAATCATTCTGCAGTTGCAACAAGCTCATCACATCACAGTGCTGACCCAGTGCAGATGCTGAGAGACTGTGGTCTACATGACATCGACATAGAGAGCTGTGAGGTATCAGGCGAGTCTAAAAGGCTGGCTGAACTTATGGTTTCTTACCAGTGTAGTGATATAGGCCTTTGTCTTGACCTTCAAGTGCACCTCTCCACATCTCTCTGAAACTCTAAGGGTTACACCCTCTTGAAGCCCTCAAGGAGACAAATGGACACTTATATATTTTTACAATTATTATGAATTAATGGACACTAATTAATCAGATTGAACTTTCTCTTTAATGTGTGTTAATTCAGAATTGATCTACAGTATATTTTTGTCATTATTAATGATGATCTGTTACTTTCATGAGCTATGACCTTCTGCTGGTTTTATTTCTGCAAAGCAAGCAAGACTCTGTCGCTAAGGCAGAAGTCAGGGTAAGAGCTGTTCTCTTGCAGCTTCTTTTGTGTTGTCTATGAAGTTAGACATAACATTTTCTCTGCTAACAGGCAGGCCATCTGGCCGAGTTATGTAAACAGTTTTCCTGTTGTCCGTCAAGAGACTTTCTACCTATGAAATTAAACTTCCATCTTTTATTTTGTGAAACCAGCCTGTAGCCATTAAGAAGGTGGGTTAGACCCCACCTCCCCTATATAATGGGCACTTCCTATTTGGAAGTTAGTGTTGCGAGGAGAACGAACGGTCAACCTGCTCTCTCCTCTGGAAAGCGAGAGACGTTCCGGTCATGTGTCAACGACCCACGTCTCAGCTGGAGTTACAGTAAAGCTTACTGTAACTCGTCACTCATTTCTGAAAGAATTTGTTTTCTGAAGTTTTACTTTGAAAGTTCAACCAGTGCGATTGGGGCCTGTTTCCTGCCGGTGAATGCGTGCTCCCGCTCGTCTGACCCAGTCATACACGCACGAAGTCATCTGGACGCTCACTGGACCACACAGTCCGTTAGTGTCCACAAACTTCTCAGTCCTCACCTCGCAAGACGTCTCGTCACCAGGTAAAGAGGCGTTGTTTGTATGCTGCACGTGTCGGAGGCTCAGCCTGATCCGTATGGGAAAGGTGCCACTCTGGTTATTTCAAATAATTAATTTCAGTTAACTTAGCTTTCATCTTCCTCCTCCTATTTCTTCTTTTCATAAGCTATTTAATCTGTCAAGTTTTGTGCCAACAGTTAAGTTTTAATTGTCTGTTTGTTTTAATTTGAATTCTTGTCAACATAGTTATTAAATCAGAGCTAATATCGATACAAATGTTAATGTAATTCTTGTGATAGTTTCAATAAAAGGTCTATTCTTTTGGTAGACCAACATAAATTGAAGTCTAAGCGTGAAATTACATTTCTGGCTAATCACATCGTTAGATTTGTTGATTTATTCTGAAAAAGTTGAGACCCCGTGAACTTGGTGGCAAGTTTGTGCAGATAAAGTCTGCTCAGACTTGCACGTCTAAACTATAGGTAAGTCAGTAAACTGACTAATAACTCCTATATTGTTACATTTATTGGTGGCCCGCGTACGGGTCTTCTGAAAGATTAAATTGATAAGTTGTTTTTGTAGCTTATTTTTGTTACGGTGTTGTTGGCATTAGTTTTGCATCCTGGTTTTGGTCTTATAAGAATAGTTCTGGCTGGTGGAGTGTCCGGGAGTTGCTGATCGTGGCATTGTCTGGATTATTTTGCCGATAGAATTATTTTATATTTCACATTTCAACGTCTGTTTGAAGCTGCTGAGTGATAAATGTTTTGTCTGTGCTTGTGAGACGTTTCATTACGTGTCGCACGCTGCATGCATTGTTCATTTTGTGACCGCCGTGTCACCACTGCTTCATCTTATTACATCTGCGGTTTACTGTTAAACGTCTGTTTCACTCTTTGCTGCTCCATTTTTACCTAATCTGTTACAACGTGTTTGCCGAGGTTCGGGAAAACCCACTCCGCTTTGGGCCAGACCGAGGTCCGGTTCCGTTTGACGTAAAGTCTGTTGTTGTACACAGTTAGCGTGCTGCCTCCCCTGGGGGCGTGAGAGTTGGCTTGGATGTGTTGTGCTCGTTAACAGAATTTTCTGCGGTGTAAAAGTCGTTTATTTTGTGAAAGAGAGTCCAGTACTTTGGATCGAGCTATAAGCTAACGGTACCGAGACAAGATGGCTGCTTAAAACGCTGTGATTGGTCCATTGTGTGTCGCGTTCAAGAACGTTGGTTTCTGTAGACTCTGGTTGTCAGATTCATTTTTGCACACATTTCTAACAGTTTATTTGTGTTGTTTGAGTTCTATGCGCGTGATATCGTCGAAGACTGGCTTAACCGCGGTGTTTTGCGATATTTATGACTGTTTTAGAACGTTAAAAAGTCCGTTCCTCGCTAGTGTTCGACCGACCGCAGGTCCGTGAACACACCGCTCGAACGGCACGTCACTAGTGGGTGGCGTTAGGTTTGGAAGACACAATTTCCCATGAACACTTGGGTTTTAGAACTACAGTTCTGTCTTCGCTGTGATTGGTCGATTACGCTGTATGTGTTGACGCATGCGCAGTGGGTGAAGCCCCGCTCCTCGTCACTTTTCACTTCAGCTACTTGTCCCAGACGAGTTTCCGTGCTTGTTTGTCCATTACTGTCATTAAAAAGACTGTTTAATCGCGGTGTTTTTGGGATTTTAGTGGGTGGACAGAGCCGGTAGCTCTGAAAACTGCCGATCGCCATGTGACCAGGTCACGTGACACCGATTTTGCCGGTTTTATGAGGACCGACCTTATTTCTTTTAAACGCAGTTTAAAGGTTTCACAGTTCAACCGATTTTGCTCACATGATTTCGTTTTGTGAGCCTGGGTTCTGAAGCTGTATCACGTTACGCTTTAGATCTGTCTGATTGATGCTTTTCATCCGTGTTGGATGTCTGTGTGGGCTGAAAGCTACGGCTGCGCTCACTGGTGATAACAGCGCCTCTATAGCGGTCAGATAGAGAGATTACAGTCGCTGTGATAAACTCACTTCCAGCGCTGTGCCCCCTGCTGGTTACATTGAAAGACGCAGTCTTCAGGTAATTTGTACATGCTGACTGTTCCCGTTTCAGAAGAGGAACATTTTTGAGGATATTGTACTCACAGCACACTTTATTTTGATTTTCACATAAAATCAAATGTTGATGGCAGAACAGTTACACAGATTTAATACAGACATGTCTGTTGTTGATAAAATTTGACACTTTTATCATTGATTCTGTGCAAAACAAACTGTTTTTATTTTTATTTTAAACTGCAAGTTTAAAATAACACACATGAGGCTTCTTTTGTCTTGGTTTTTCACAAAAAATCTCACAACGACAGCCGTTTTTGTTTGACCTTGTCACAGGTCGACAAATTACTAAACATCACTGACTTATTTCATTTAACATCTTGGATGTTTTCTGAGCAGCTCATACACTTTGCATATTTGCAAGCTGCGATATGAGACCCACTTTATTTGATTTTTCACAGAACATCTGTACAAAGATGGACGTTCAAACAGGTGAACCACCTGAGGGGGGCTCCTCTCCTATCTATCCTAGATGGATGGATGGGGGCCTTGGGATTCCTGCCCGTGCTCCCCGCATTTTGGGGGAATCTGCCTCATCGTATGCTAATTACTTAGCTGCTAGGAACGTCCATCAGGATAAGTGGGAAAATCCCCTGTCATTCTACGACAGGCTAATCTCGGTCTACTCCGGGGGCAAAACTATTCCTGGACTAGAGGAAAATATGGAGTTTAAACGTCTTTTCATTATGAATCTTATGCCTTTTCAAATGAAATGTGTTCATTTCAAGGTTGATTGCAAAAAAGATTCTATGGAAGTGATAAGACAATATGCTGCGTCAGTTTTTGAGGCCGAAATACAACCTAGGATACCATCAGAGGGTTGTACAGGTCAAAAGGTCACATCCCACTCGCAGGAAGTAGTAGAGGTTCCCTCTCCTTCAAAGTGCGAGAGGTCACAGGTTTTTCATAATAACATACATCAGCATGGTGCTACGAGCTGTAGGAGTTCTGAACCCCCTGCCCCTCAGGTTGAAAACCTTGAGAGGAGCAGAGAACCACACAAGGTAGGTGTTCGCTCTCTAGATGAACAAGATGGTTCAGATCGAACCAACAGAGTTCTCTCATGGATCTCACAATGGGTGAGATTCGAAGGCGGTTGCATGGACACCGTGAACCATTGAAAAATGGTCTGTCCAGACATGTGCCCCCGAGAAGCGGCCCTCCTGCCACTGCCCCTCGAACTGCACAGTTTGAGACATGCAATGAGTCACACATGCTCCAGATTATGGAAACGGCGCCTCCGCGCGAGGACGTGACTGAGGTTGTGAGTTGTTTGTCAAATGATTTAAATGTTACAGTGGTCGACCAAGTTGACACAACGTGTGACGTTGTCCTTGATGATAACACAAACAACCTTGTTCCACCTGATGAGGCGACGCACAGCACTGCCTTTTGCTACAACTCGGTGCACACAGTTGACAACAACAACGTCAACACTGACATAAATACTGACAGCAAACAAATTGCTGAGAATCCACATCCTGAAGGTCATGAGGCAGACAGCCATCATGATGCTGACAGCGACAATGATTACACAGACAGAGTCACGCGTACACAGAAACGTGTGGACATACCTGAACGGTTTCTGTGTAACTTTATAAAAAGGGGGATAGCTAAGAGAGCTTACCTGCCACTCACATTGGAAGGGGTCCTAGAGCAAGAAGCACTCCTGGTTAGCGGCTCAGACGTGTCTGTCATGTCAGCCAAACTGTTTGAGGAGCTAAGGACCGCCGCTAACGATGTTGGCAGGCAAATACCCTTTGTGAAAGACACTTATGGTGATCAACTGGGCCTCGCAAAGACGAGAACAACCCTAATAGCCATGGTTCACATGCAGATTGGCGAGATGTCACTATACCACCCGGTATATGTGTCTGATCTTGACTCACTCCGGGCTCCATTTGTGGTTGGCCAAGATTTTATAAATCGCTTTGAAGCGATTATAAATTATGGCAATCAGACGATGTGGGCCACAGTGAGCAGTCCACTGCCATTCGTGGTACCTACCAAGGTCAGGACACTGACTGTCTAACAACAGGTACCGCTGAGGTCACATGGGATTCCCCAAACGAGACCACAGACCCGGTAAGTGAACCTTCAACTACAGGTGAGACAGAGGAGACTCAACAGGTGGACCAGACTCTGGCCCATCACGAGGACCTCCTCTGCGAGCTAACACCTTCAGCACTCCCTGACCACTTCCTACCACAGGTAGATGAAGGTGTGGAGATCCGAGTGTCCCACACCGATGACGCTGTACTGTCCTCTGGGACAGGTAATTCGGCAAACAGCCAAGCTTTCAGTGAAGTCTTGGTTCAAGGACATCTGAGCCCACGTAGTGACAGTCTACAACACGCTGACAGTCACTTGGACTTCATTGTTACTGATTTTGAGGACCCCTCCTCAAACAAAAGGGGGGCAGACTCACACTTCCTACCACAGGTAGAGGACGGTGTAGAGATCCAAGGATCACACACCGAGAACGCTGTGCTGTCCTCTGGGACAGGTAATTCAGTCATCAGCCAAGCTTTCTATGAAACCTTGGTTCAAGAGCATTTGAATCTAGAACTACTCAGAGATGACATAGTTCTTACAGACTCAAAGAGCACCTCTTCATTCATGAAGTGGGAAGACATACATCACAACGACAGAGACACGCCTGCGACGGCGCCGACAGTTGTGACACACCTGCATTACGCAGAAAGAGGTAAACGTACAGAGGTACGTTGGCCGAAACCTATAAGGTTCCTGTACAAGGTTCCCCATAAACTGCGCGAACAGCTTAAACTAAACAATGGCATCCTAACTCGTGCCCATGGACGGACGTCCACACCTGTGCGCGTGGTCCCCCATGACCACAGGGGGGTGAGGTTAGGCCATGCCCATGTCAAGGACAAAGATTTCAATAACCCCACAAATGACATAGCTCTCGCAAACTCAAAGACTTCATGGGAAAAGAAGGTCGTCCAAGCACAGGATAGTAAATAAGCTTAAACAGTTTAAACTATTCTAGTTGCGAAAAGAAACCGTTCCAACTAGAACTTAGAAACGCTAAGCATAAAACCCACAACAAAAACTAACCTTAACAACCGTTTAAATCTGCAGGATTTAATTGACATCGGTTATAAAGCTAAGAACTGTTTTTCTTGTGTGTGACACGTTGGAATCTGACGACCAGAGTGAGTTTGACGTAGTGAAACGTTGT